>JAVSCE010015962.1:0-156528 GCA_032199065.1 Smutsia gigantea
AAATGCTGGAGTGGAAGGACAAGGAAAGAGGGCACAAGGAATGTAATTTGCTCTGTGTCTCAGTCCTAGCCCAATAGGGACATTTCTTTTGTAACTTGTCAAGAGACATGTGAAACAAAGTGCTCCAAAGCATGGGGAAGGCACACAATGGAATCAAGTCTATCTTTTCAGTCAGGTAGTTAATACCATAACTCTTCTCTCGATGGCTTATCACACACACTCAAAAGTTATCTTTCAATTTCTGTGTGAACACAATACCCAATAGATCCCAAAGCAAAGGTATAATTGTCCAAGAAGAAATAAAATTAAAAGAAAAAATTTCAGACTTCCGGGAAGATGGCGGTGTGAGCAGGGCGGCAGAATTCTCCTCCCAACACTATATTTAACTACGAAAACACAGAAAATACATCTATTCCTAAAAGAGAGACGAGAATACACAGGAAAGCGCACAGCATGCAGCTACACCCGAGAGGACTCAGCACCCCAAGAGGCAGGTAAGATACGGGCCGCGACCCGGCGGGACCCGAGCCCTCCCCCACCCCAGCGCACCGGCGGGAGGAGAGGATTCAGAGCCGGGAGGGAGTGGAAGTGCACCCCGCGAAGTAGCCAGCCCCGGGGATCTGCGCGGGGAGCGCTGACCCACATTGCGCAGTGCAGCGGAGATTGGAGAGACAGAGGGGCAGGATCTGAGCAGGGAATGCACCAGGGTGCTTGCAGCCGGCTCCCGGGAAGGAAAAAAAAAAAGCGCGCGCTTTCTTCAGCAGTCGTAAAGAGACAGGAGCCCAGCGGAGGAGCCGGATCGCCCAAGCACACTCAGCCCAGTAGGCTGGGAGTCCTGGGGAGTTTCAGATGCCTTAGCTGGCGACTGAGGAAGCATAGCCATACTTAACACTTCTCACTGAGATCAACAGCCTCCTATTCGTTCCGACCCCTGCCTGAGCCATAAAGGGCCCTGCGAGCAGCACAGTCACAGCTGTGGAATAGTGGGGCAATAACGCCACCTAGAGCATTCCCACAGAATCTACGTCCGGTGGGCTTCTTTGTTTTGTTTTGCTTTGTTTTCTGTTTTGTTTTTGTTTTTTCTTTTCTTTCTCTTTTTCTTTTTTCTTTCTTTCTTTCCTTCTTTTTTCTTTTTTTTTTCTCTTTTTTTGTCTTCTCTTTTTAAAGTCTTAAAGAGCCCAGCTGACATACGTGGCAACTATCAGTGACCAATTATACAGCCATGAAAAGACAGAGGAAAATGGTTCAGACCAAAATCAACGAGACAACCCCAGAGAGGGAGTCTGAAGGGATGGAAATGCACAGCCTCCCTAAAAAAGATTTCAGAATAAAAGTCATAACCATGCTGATGGACCTACAGGGAAATGTGCAAGAGCTGAGGGAGGAAGTGAGGGAACTGAGGAAAGACAATACAGAAATCAGACAAGCGATCGACGGGCTTAACAGCAGAATGGATGAGATGCGAGAGACTGTTAATGGAATAGAAAACAGAGAACAGGAGTACAGAGCAGCTGAGGCAGAGAGATAAAAGGATTTCTAGGAATGAAAGAATATTAAGAGAACTGTGTGACCAATCCAAACGGAACAATATTCGCATTATACGAGTACCAGAGGAAGAAGAGAGAGAAAAAGGATAGAAAGTGTCTTTGAAGAAGTAATTGCTGAAAACTTTCCCTCGCTGGGGAAGGAAGTAGTCTCGCAGTCCACCGAAGCTCATAGATCTCCCAACACAAGGGACCCAAGGAAGACAACATCAAGACACATAATAATTAAGATGGCAAAGATCAAGGATAAAGACAGGGTATTAAAGGCAGCTAGAGAGAGAAAAAAGATCACCTACAAAGGAAAACCCATCAGACTATCATCAGACTTCTCAACAGAAACCTTGCAGGCAAGAAGAGAATGGCATGATATATTTAATGTTATGAAACAGAAGGGCCTCGAATCAAGAATATTGTATCCAGCACGATGATAATTTAAATATGATGGAGGGATTAAACAATTTCCAGACAAACGAAAGTTGAGAGAGTTCGCCTCTCATAAACCACCACTACAAGATATCTTAAAAGGACTGCTCTAGATGGAAGCACACCTAAGGCTAAAAAGATGTCACCGGAGAAAATAAAATCATAGCAAAGAAAGAAGACCATCCAAATTCTAACTAAAGGCAAAGAATAAAACACCTATTACAGAAAGAATGGAGGAGGAAGAATAAGAAGGGAGAGAAAGAAAGAAACATCAGACTGTGTTTACAATAACTTAACAAGAAAGTTAAGTTAGATTGTTAGATAGTAAAGCAACCTTTGAATCCTTGGTAACCACGAATCTAAAGCCAGCAATGGCAATAAGTACATACCTATCAATAATCACCCTAAGTAGCAAATGGACTGAATGCACCAATCAAAAGACACAGGTAACAATGGATAAAAAGCAAGACCCATCTATATACCTGCACAAAACTCACCTCAAATCGAATATACACAGACTAAAGTGAAGGGATGGAAAAGATGGCTCATGCAAACAACAAGGAGAAAAAGCAGGTGTTGCAGTACTTGTATCAGACAAAATGGACTAGAAACGAAAGTAGCAAAAGATAAAGAAGGACATTACATAATGATAAAGGGTCAGTCCAACAAGAAGATATAACCATTATAAATATATATGCACCCAACACAGGAACACCAGCATATGTGAAACAAATACTAACAGAATTAAAGGAGGAAATAGACAGCAATGCATTCATTTTAGGAGACTTCAACACACCACTCACTCCAAAGGACAAATCAACCAGACAGAAAATAAGACACAGAGGCACTGAACAACACACTAGAACAGATGGACCTAACAGACATCTACAGAACTCTACACCCAAAAGCAACAGGATACACATTCTTCTCAAGTGCACATGGAACATTTTCCAGAATACACCACATACTAGGCCACAAAAGAACCTCAGTAATTTCCAAAATATTGAAATCCTACCAACCAACTTCTCAGATCACCAAGGTATAAAACTAGAAATAAATTTTAGAAAGAAATCAAAAAGGTTCACAAATACATGGAGACTTAACAACACTCACCTAATTAATCAATGGGTTAACGACCAAATCAAAACAGAGATCAAAGATATATGGAGACTAATGACAACAGCAACACAAAGCCATAACTTCTGTGGGATTTGCAAAGGCAGTTCTAAGAGGAAAGTATGTTGCAATCAGCTATTTAAGAAGGAAGAACATTCCCAAATGAATAGTCTAAAGACACAATTACTGAAATTGGAAAAAGAGAACAAATGAGGCCCAAAGTCACCAGAAGGAGGGACATAATAAAGATCAGAGAAGAAATAAATAAAATTGAGAAGAATAAAACAATAGGAAAAATCAATAAAACCAAGAGCTGGTTCTTTGAAAAAATAAACAAAATAGATAAACCCCTAGCCAGACTCATTAAGAGAAAAAGAGGATCTACACACATAAACACAATCAGAAATGAGAAAGGAAAAATCACGACGGACCCCACAGAAATACAAAGAGTCATAAGAGAATATTATGAGAATCTACATGCTAACAAGCTAGAAAACATAGAAGAAATGGACAACTTCTTAGAAAAATACAACCTTCCAAGACTGACCAAGCAAGAAACAGAAAAACTAAACAGACCAATCTCCAGTGATGAAATCGAATTGGTAATCAAAAAACTACCCAAGAACAAAACCCCTGGGCCTGATGGGATTCACCTCCCCGATTCTACCAGACATATAGAGAAGAAACACTGATTCTCCTTAAGTTTTTAAAAAATAGAAAGAGGAGGAATACTTCAAGCTCATTCTACGAGACCAACATCACTCTAATACCAAAACCAGGCAAAGACACTACAAAAAAAGAAAATTACAGACCAATATCCCTGATTAACATAGATGCAAATACTCAACAAAATATTAGCAAACCAAATTCAAAAATACATCAAGAGGATCATACACCATGATCAAGTGGGATTCATCCCAGGGATGCGAGGATGGTACAACATTCGAAAATCCATCAACATCATCCACCACATCAACAAAAAGAAGAACAAAAACCACATGATCATCTCCAGATGCTGAAAAAGCATTTGACAAGAGTTAGCACATCCATTCTAGATTAAAACTCTCAACAAAATGGGTATAGAGGGCAAGTACCTCAGCATCATAAGGCTATATGTGACATTACAGCTAACATCATACTCCACGGCGAGACGCTGAAAGCTTTTCCTTTAAGATTGGGAACAAGACAAGGATGCCCACACTCTCCACTTCTATTCAACATAGTACTGGAGGTACTAGCCAAGGCAGTCAGACAACACAAAGAAATCAAAGGCATCCAGATTGGTAAAGAAGAGTCAAATTGTCACTAGAGATGACATGATACTGTACATAAAAACCCTAAAGATTCCATTTCGAACTACTAGAACTAATATCTGAGTTAGCAAAGTTGCAGGATACAAAATTAACACACAGAAATCTGTTGCTTTCCTATACACTAATGATGAACTAACAGAAAGAGAAATCAGAAAAACAATTCCATTCACAATTGCATCAAAAAGAATAAAGTACCTAGGAATAAACCTAACGAAGGAAGTGAAAGACCTGTACTCTGAAAACTACAAGACACTCCTAAGAGAAATTAAAGAGGACACTAACAAATGGAAAAGCATCCCATGCTCTTGGCTAGGAAGAATCAATATTGTCAAAATGGCTATACTACCTAAAGCAATCTACAGATTCAATGCAATCCTGATCAAAATACCAACAGCTTTCTTCAATGAACTGGAACAAATAATTCTAAAATTCATATGGAACCACAAAAGACCCCGAATAGCCAAAGCAATCCTGAGAAGGAGGAATCAAACAGGGAATTACACTCCCTGACTTCAAGCTCTACTACAAAGCCACAGTAATCAAGACAATTTGGTATTGGCACAAAAACAGACCCACAGACCAGTGGAACAGAATAGAAAATCCAAACATTAACCCAAACATATACAATCAATTAATATTTGATAAAAGTGCCTTGGATATACAATGGGGAGATGACAGCCTGTTCAGCAGCTGGTGTTGGAAACACTGGACAGCTACATGTAAGAGAATGAAACTGGACTACTGTCTAGCCCCATACACAAAGGTAAACTCAAGGTGGATCAAAGACCTGAATGTAAGTCATGAAACCATAAAACTCTTAGAAAAACATAGGCAAAAATCTCTTGGACATAAACATGAGTGACTTCTTCATGAACATATCTCCCGGGCAAGGGAAACAAAAGCAAAAATGAACAAGTGGGACTATATCAAGCTGAAAAGCTTCTGTACAGCAAAGGACACCATCAGTAGAACAAAAAGACATCCTACAGTATGGGAGAATATATTCATAAAACGTATCTGATAAAGGGTTGACATCCAAAATATATAAAGAACTCATGCACCTTAACAAACAGAAAGCAAATAATCCAATTAAGAAATGGGCAGAGGACATGAATAGACACTTCTCCAAAGAAAAATTCAGATGGCCAACAGGCACATGAAAAGATGCTCCACATCGCTAATCATCAGAGAAATGCAGATTAAAACCACAATGAGATATCACCTCACACCAGTGAGGATGGCCAACATCAAAACACAAACAACAACAAATGTTGGCGAGGATGTGGAGAAAAGGGAACCCTCCTACACTGCTGGTGGGACTGCAAATTAGTTCAACCATTGTGGAAAGCAGTATGGAGGTTCCTCAAAAAACTCAAAATAGAAATACCATTTGACCCAGGAATTCCACTCCTAGGAATTTACCCTAAGAATGCAGCAGCCCAATTTGAAAAGGACAGATGCACCCCTACGTTTATTGCAGCACTATTTACAATAGCCAAAAATGGAAGCAACCTAAGTGTCCATCAGTAGATGAATGGATAAAGAAGTGGGTACATATACACAATGGAATATTATTCAGCCATAAGAAGAAAACAAATCCTACCATTTGCAACAACATGGATGGAGCTAGAGGGTATTATGCTCAGTGAAATAAGCCAAGCGGAAAAAGACAAGTATCAAATGATTTCACTCATATGTGGAGTATAAGAACAAAGAAAAAATACTGAAGGAACAAAACAGCAGCAGACTCACAGAACCCATGAACGGACTAATAGTTACCAAAGGGAAAGGGACTGGGGAAAATGGGCGGGAAGGGAGGGATAAGAGGGAAAAAGGGGCATTATGATTAGCAAATGTAATGTTGGGGGGCACGGGGAGGGCAGTACAACTCAGAGAAGACAAGTAGTGATTCTATAGCATCTCACTACGCTGATGGACAGTGACTGTAATGGGGTTGGTGGGGGGGACCTGATGAAGGGGTAGTTTAATAATCGTAATATTGCACATGTAATTGTAAATTAATGATAATAAAATAAATTATATTAAAAAAAAATAAAGAACCAAGAAAAAAACTGAAGGAACAGAACAGCAGCAGACTCACAGAACCCAAGAATGGACTAACAGTTATCAAAGGGAAAGGGACTGGAGACGATGGGTGTGAAGGGGAAGGGATAAGGGGGAAAAAGGGGTATTGCGATTAGCACACATAGTGTAGCAGGGGCAGTGGGGTGATATGGGAAGGCAGTATAACACAGAAGACAAGTAGTGATTCTATAGCATCTTACTATGCTGATGGACAGTGACTGTAATGGGGTATGTGGTCGGGACTTGATAATAGGAGGAGTGTAGTAACCATAATGTTGCTCATGTAATTGTACATTAATAGTACAAAAAAAAGTAAGGCTTTACAGTGAACTTCAGTTTGGCTGTAATTCACTTCAGAAATAAGCAGAAAGTGAAGGGTTGTATTGTGGAGGGCCGTGGAAGCCATGTTAAGGAGTTTGGACTTCTGTTTCATTAAAGAGTGAGGATCAGTTTCATTTGGTTGATATAAAAAATTATCAAAAATAGAGTGGCTTACCACAAATTTATTTTCCCACAATTTTGGAGGCTAGAAGTACAAAATCTGTTTGTCATCAGGGCTGCACTCTTTCTGGGAATTTAACAGACAAATCCATTCTTTGCCGCTTCCAGCTTCTAGTGACTTTAGGTATTACTTGGCTTTTGATTGCACAACTCCAGTGTCTGATTGTATATCACATGGCCTTTCCTCTGTATGTGGCTCTCATAAAAACACTTGTTATTGGATTTACGGCCAACCCAGGTAATGTACATAGCATGATTTCAAGACCCTGAACTTAATTATATCTGTTTAGACTCTTTTTCCAAATAACGTCACAATCACAGATTCCAGGGAATAGGATGTGGATGTACCTTTTTGGGGGCCTCCATTCAGTCTACCTCAGGATGAATGACAATATTGGGGTTTAAATCTGGCACAGTCCTGTGTCTACACCATAGAAAATGACCTTGGAGAAAGATTTATACACCTGGTACAATAGTTTCTCTGCAGGTGGTTGTAATAGGATGGTAAAGGGTTATATGGATAATGAGCAGATAAAATGGACTTAAGAAAAGGAAATCTATAGGACTTGGTAATTAGGAAAGGAAGATGGCAGAGTTATGGGTAGCTTTCATATTTAACCTTACTGCTTTGATGGATAGCAGAGGCATTTACTGTTAATTTATGGTTCAAATTTTGGTAGTATGGTGATTAACTTTCTTTTAGATTTAATGAATTTGGGTGCTTTGAACATACGGTACCCAGTAGTCTGTTGGATATATTTCTGGACTGTAGATAGATTTTATAGTGATGAGTGTACACCTGCTAAATAAAGTCCTGGGAGAGAGAAAGGGAGAAGAGACAGGGGTCTTGTCTTGTTAAAGATCCATGAGCAACATTTAAGGCAAAGTAAAGAAGTTTTATAAAAGACTGAAAAAAAGCCCTTGCTAGAGAAATAAGGGGAAACAAGGAGACTGCTGCCAGAGAGAGGTTATTTATGAACCAAGGCATTTTTTTCCTGAGATGTAAACAGTTACAGATGAAAAGTGAATAGGAAATTAAGAAATGGAGACAGTTAAAAGATTAGTATTTCAAGTAGGTTGTCTCCTAGGAAAACAGATGGGATTGAGTGAATTTTTTTCATTATTCAAAGATGTGAAAGATAAATACATTCACGTGCTCTTAAGGAAAAAGCAATAGATGTGGAGATGAAATCAGTGTAGCAGGGTACCTGAGGAGGTGTGTAGGGAATCTATAGCCACAGGTAAGGCTTAGCCATCTGATAGGCAAAATAAAGTACCTCCATTCTTTGCTTTCTAGTGAGAATGTGCACTTTCAAAATTAATTTGTTACTTGTATTTTGTTCATTATGCATTTGTGTTTTGCTCAGTTCCTGTTGGACTGTTCTTTTAGTAAAATGATTGTATTTTTTATGTATTAGAGAAACTAGCTTTCTGTCCTATATATTAAAAATATTCTCCCTATTTGTTTTTGTTCATTTCTTTTTGGTAATACCTAAGCTTTAAATTTTTATGTGGCTAAGATTCCTCATTCTTTCTTTGCAATCTCTAAGAAACTTCCTTTATATGCTATCTAACTTTGAAGAGTAAAATACTTTGGATGTCTTTTTCCTCTTAATCGAAAATTGTTAGCATAATTTTAAAACTATTGTATAAAGCTAAGTAATGTAAACATTAAAATATTCATTTTATATTAATATACTTGTTATTTATTTGAAAGCATATCACAACAGTATATCCATATTTTTATATCTTTCCTCACATCAAAGTATATGTGGTAATGAATTAGCTAGAAATGTAATACTAAGCATGTATATGAATCTGGGCTCATTGTTTTTCTTCTCTTAAGTTTTATGCAGGGTCTGAAAACTCTCGGTGTTTTGGAGAAAATTCAGACTTACCCAGAAGCATTTTGTAGCATCTTCTGTCATAAACCTGAGAATCTTTCCGCAAAAATCTTTAGTGATCTTTTCACAGTACACATGTTACCTGAAGTACAGGCTTTGGGGTTTTGGAACAGTTACTTACAAGCTGTTGAGGGTATGTGGATTTTTTATTTTTATTTAAATGCCTTAGCATGTTTGTTTCAGAATATTAGTTTATTTCTTTGAGTTTTGTGGTAATAAGACTTCATTTGTTAACTCCATATTTAATTCCTTATTTCAAAACAAGTTTGCTGACTGTATTGAAGGTGATGAGGAAAGGTTATAGAATAAAATTACATTTTGTAATTTGTTTTCCTCTAGATAATTTGAAATGAAAGATATTCTTCCTAGAAAACTTTATAAACATGTCAGTGATTGCCAGAACATAGAATAGTCTTAAAGCTAATCATCCATTTCATCTTTTTCAGTTTTAAGTTAAAGTTAATTATTCTTCATCCATTGGTTAGGGCCCAGAGAATGCTAATTATCACTGAGCAGTAGCAATGTAAAATCATTCCATTTAATAGATTGGACAAAATTTAACTCCCAGTTGAAGTTTTTTAGCTGTTGTTTGGTTGTTTTAAACGTGTACACATTTAGTTTTTCTCTCTGAATTTACTGAACTAGTTTATCAAACAGTGATTAGAAGTGGTTTAAAATTGTTTCTAGTGTGATATCCCAAAAAGATGGAGTTTCAAAACCTATTGAACCTCTTGAACTATATGATAATTTTATATTAGAGAAGATATTTAAATATACAATGCCTAGTTTAACTAGATAATTTTATGAGTCCTACTTTGAAATTCAAATAAACATTTATTAAATGTACTGTTTTCCGATTACAAGTTAGTGATTTGGTTTGCCCAAGATAAATGTGGGAATCTCTGCCTTTCAGCATTCCTAGTCTAGTTCTAGGGAAGTATCTGTGATGGTAGCAGTGTATAACATGGATTTATTTTCTTTGTTTTTCTCTTTTGGGTAAACTTTTCAGATGGTAAATCTGCAACAACAATGGAAGACATTCTTATTTTTGCAACTGGTTGCAATTACATTCCACCTGCTGGATTTAAACCTACTCCTTCAATTGAGTGCCTTCATATGGATTTTCCTATCAGGAACAAGTGTAATAACTGTTTAACTCTTCCAATCACTAGTACATACAAAGAATTTCAGGAAAATATGGACTTTGCTATAAGAAATACTCTAAGACTAGAAAAAGAAGAAAGTTCGCACTACATTGGACATTAAAATGTCTTGCAAAGATACTTATTTAAAAGCTGCTATTGATAACTTCGTGTTTCAGCAATCTATTATCACCTTTGAACTAACTTGTCAACTTCTTGCCCAATAAAATTTATGAATCGAACATAAAAGGAATGTTCTGGCCACTTAAGCAAAAAATATTTTAGCTTAATTTTTAAAGTGTACTAGTCAAAGTTGATCTTTTTAATTAATATACATGCTTCATAAACCTTAATATAAATAGTTTTAGAGGAACAATACAGACTTTCTTCAAGTATAACAGTATGGTGTATATAAGAAAAAAACTTATATTCTCTGTTTTTGTAAATTAGGATTAGCCACGATTTTTCTAGTTTATGCAGTTTTCAAATTACTCCTTATTTTAAAGCATTAAATAGAAAAGCTAATAGATAAATACTGTTATATAAATCAAAGGTGCATATATTCAGGGGTATGTGTTATATGTATCCTTTTCTAGAATGGCACTAAATTGGTTGCTTAAAATGTTTTTAGATTACTGAGTTATATTAAAAAAGACCCATACTGCAATTAGATTACCCTAATGGAAAGTATTATATAAGAAGCAGAATTGCACTAATATTCTAGAATCTATGGACATTCCATAGTCTTTTAAAAAACAGTTCCAAGGTGGATAAAATATAGTTGAAAAACCTAAGAAAGTGTCTTCTCTAAAGCCTTGGCTTTAGTCATGTAATTTTTTTTTTGTATCTCACTGGATCATATATCTGATCCACAGTCATTTTGGGTATCTGAATGATCTCTCTGGATTGCCATGTGGTAGGTTTGGCTATTTGACAGTTACTATCAAAATAGTTTAATGATAGGTAAGCTGGCACCATTGCATTATTTACAGTTACCTTCTTTGCTCTTGAGCAATATCTATTGTTATATAAGGAGTGTAGAAATATGTAAAAAATGTGAAAATCCTAATTTCACCATGCAGAAATAACTGTGTTTCATGGTTTGCTTCTATAAGCTGTTTACATTTCTTTTCTTTTAAAACTTTATTACTGTTACTGAAAGTCAAAGAATACCTAAAAGTAACATGAAATCATGTAATAACAATTTGAAGATATATATTCACACAGTCATGTCCCCATATTTATACTCTTGGAAAAGAATAAATTGGAAAAGTCTAATTTCCCAATCTGTTATCAAATATAAATTGGTTTTCCACCAAAGCAACTGTATGAGAGTTAAATCATTTTGACAGGTAAATTGCTTGGTTTTAACCACATTTTTCTTTATATACAAAGCAGGTATCTATTGCCATATGCTCGTCATCCTAAAGACACAGCCTTAAAATTATTGATATTCTTAAGGAAAAATAATAAGATTGACTTGATATATATTAATACCAAAGGAGAAAAGTAAAACATACTCCTTTTGTTACACTTACTGACAGACCCAGCAAATTAAAGTTTCATGTTAACTAAGTTTTTAAGAACTTATTTGTTTATGTTGAATTGGTGATTATCAAAAGTAATGAAAGGACTATCAAAAAAGTTTCCATATTTAACAGAAGCTTCATACTTACCATACAGCTTTTATTTCAAATGTGTTTATAAATGGGATTACTTTATTTCTTAGACTACCTAGTTTTTATAAAACTTAAAAAGCCATTAAACCAATACAACCAAAAAAAAATACTAATTAAAGCCATTTTCTGGTTTCTTGTACTTTTAATAAATTTCCTCTACCATGGTGATTAAAACTGATGGACATTCATAAACTTTTTTGGGTAGGGAGGGATGGTAGGTAGGCAGTGTGCTTGTGCTGGCTTCAATTAGAAAGTCCTTATTTCACTTATGTGTAAATAGGGCCTTAGGATAAGGTGGTGTAAATAATTTAGGATATTCACATTTTAAAGTGAAGCATAGTCATATTGAAGAATGCTTTCTGGTTTTAAGCACGTTCCATTAGTATGATTTTTAGATTAATCTATATAGTCAAGGCATATCAGAAACCTGTAGGTTATTTATTTCTTTGGCAGGGTTTCTATGTCAAATGGTTGATACATTTTTTTTCCAGTGCACAATTCTTACTGACGTGAATTTTAAAAAAGGAGTTATACTATAAACATAAATGTGTATATGTATTCTTAAATATTTTAATCAGCTGCATGCTGTATATTTCAAGCTTGTTTTCTATTGCTCTCAATATTGAAGAAGCCCATAAAATCACCTGTTAAGGATCTACTGTTAATAGTCTTTGGTTAGTTTTATATTCATTGTTTTTAAGGTTTTTGAACTTTTTGATATGGTAACTTCATCTGAAGGCCTTTTATACAATTCTCTATTAGTATTTAAGGTAAAGATTCTTTAAAATATCTCATAAGAAACTAGTTTACAATTTTATACATTGTAATATTTAATTTCCATTATGAGTAAGCCATTATTTATTTGTTTGGGCCACGTAAGAAAGAAGCTTTCATTTGATCACTAACTGAGAATTCACTTTGGCTTCTCCTTTATGTGAAAACTTATTTTTTCCCTAATAATATGGAAGTACTTAATGCTAAATGCTAAGTAAAAGAGAGTATAATGGGTAAGTTTTCTCAGTGACTTTGCCTTAGCATTCAATAAAGACAAAATGATTAGAAAAAGATTGCTTATATATAATTTGTTTATATGGTGATTATCACATTCTTCATTGTTACTTTTACAATATTTAGTTTCTATGCCTCGAGCAATGCAAGTTTTATGCTTTCAAGTAACGTGATACAAAGCGTAAGAACACATTGAATGATGGGTTACCTGAATGTGTATTACCTATGGTTTAGGAAAATCTGGATGGCTTTAAAGAGACCGTTTTCAAGTTCTCATTTTGACTGTTATCTTCTAATCGCCAAACATACTCCAATACCTACAGTATGCCAGGTGTTATGCTAGGTGATAGTTTATGTCAGCCTTTTCCCCCATTCTTTAAAAAAGACTTTAGATGTAACCAAAATAAAAAGCACTTATAATGGAGTTTTCTAGATAAATGTGTTTATGCTACTAAATGAGAAGTGCTTATGTAAACTAAAATAACTTGATAGGATTAAACAGTGTTAAGATTCTGAAAGTATTAATAGATACAAGATCCTTTACTCTCCATATTTGAGAGATCCTGCAAGTAGTTGTTACCTGACACCCATGAACCTCTCTTGAACCTCTCTTGAATGTTTTAAGGTATTCTGTGTTAAAACTATCTCCTAAAGTAAAATAAGTTTGCCAGGATAATTATTTAACCCAAAAATAGACAGGTAAAGTCAGCTAAAAGACTACAGTAAATTAGGTTAACACTGAAGCCATGGTTTATTTGGATTCTTCCTGATTCTAATAATAGTTAACAAATACCTTACTCAATCTCAGCTTTAGGATTATTTGTCTACTGCCACTGTTCTGTGGGGCATATTTTTATACATTTATTGCTCACACCATATGCACTCCTTGGTCCAGACAGTCTTTGTCATTTCATATGTATATACTGCATATAAATGTTAGAAACATTGTCTTAGTATTTTATATGAATATAGTCATATAGTCTTGGGGAAAAGTCTGTGATAGAACTGAAATGGTTAGATAGTAGATTGGTATTTCAAAGTCTTAATTACCAAAAGAACAATATTGGGCTCTCAGATACTAGAAGATGGGAAAGCCTATATATATTATGTTCCATGGAAACAAAAAATGAAGTAGAACTTTCCTCTCTGTCAGCAAATGTCATTTTTTTATTACAACACACCTAGATCATAGTGATTCCTTCAAAATATTAGTGATAGCACTGAATAAAACTGTTCCAGTTAATTTTTTAGTGAATATGTCACTTAGTTATTAAAAATGTGATGTAATTTTAATGTAGGTTAATAACCTTTTACCAACTGCTCCCTATTTTCCCCACTCCCTAACCCCTGGTAGCCTCTTTTCTGCTGTTTCATGAGTTTGACCTTTTTAAAATAGATTCCACATATAATCTTACAATGCAGTAATAAACTTTAAGCAATAAGGTGAGTAAGGTCTGAGAATCTAACACACGACAAGGTGACTATAGTTGATAACTTAGTGTATAATTGAAATTTGCTAAGAAATGTGCTCACCAAAAAAAGATAAGTGAGGTGATGGATGTGACAATTAACTAGATCAGGGGAATCCTTTCACAATGTGTACATATATCAAAATCACGATGTACACTTTAATTACCTTACAAATTTTGTCAGTTATACTTTTAAAAAGTTGAAAAAAGTTACACAAGGAAAATAATGTACGTTCAGTTCTAGGGTGTTTCCTAATGGTGTGTTAGAAGATCATCTGTCTTTAAGTGTCATAAAAATAAACGACTTATTTGTGAACTAGAGAAATCAGTAATAGAATTTTGCTTTGTAGTTCCGGTAACTTTTAGTACGTTTCTCATAAATTTGAATGTTAAATCTTAGATTTTGAGGCACAGTCTCATTTCAGAATTTGGTGCAGCTTCAGAATGAACATATTCAAAACTAATGCAATGTCACCAGTGAACTCTGTTGAATGTGAGTTACTGTGTATCCAGTTTTGACATCCAAAAAAAAATCTATGGATTAAATTAGAAATTATCGCGGATACATCTTGTCATCACGTGGCTTCAAGTGTACGTTAAAACACTGCCCTGTCTTCTTATGTCCTTTCACCCAAAGTAATGGTTTGTGACTTTGTGATTACTGAAAGGGGAAAAATTACCAGTTTGCCGTCTTGCACCTTCCTGGCTTCTGAGCCCATGTAGGCAAAACACCATAAAGCCAGACCATTTTCCGTAACAAGACTGAGAAATCTGCCAGATGAGAGCACTGTTCCAGACTGCCTGTTTCCGCGCGAAAAGGGAGCAAAGGGAAAACTTTAGCTGCTCTGGGAAACAGGAGGGAGCTATCATTTAAAATGCCGTCTTTGTTCTAGGATCTTCATTTACTTTAGTCCTATGATCCTTAAACCCCTAGAGCATTGTCACTTCAGTGATCTGTAAACTACCAAACAGTTCATTGTTGGCACTACACCACTCTCCTACCCTACTCACTTTAAAGCAACTCCCATTTGAGAAGCTGTGGCTTGATTAGATAGGATAAATATTTCTTGTATTCCGCAGCTGAAAACTAAACCCTAGGCGTTTGGAAGTTGATTTCCACCGGGTCAACGAAGTTCCGTGGAGAGGGCAGGGGGCGTGGGAGGGCCGTCACGGAGAAAGCGGGTCCGGCCCCGGGAATGCCCTTTGGCTCCGCCCCTCAGGGCTTTGCTTCCGGGGCAATCGGGGCGGCCACGTCATTCTCGGGCTCTGCTCTCCTGCCCCGGCGGTGGATGGTGGGAGTCAAAATGGCTGCGTGTGCGGCGGCAAGTATTCGGGAGAGACAAACAGGTACCAATTTAATTCCCTTTCCCTCTCTGCGGTTTTGGGACCACCACGGAGACATCCTTTTCCTCTGCTTGTCGCTCTCACCCGGTCACGGTGCGTGCAGCTCCGTGGAATTCACCGCAGTTCACAGAGCATCGAAAGCACCTCCCCTTTTGAGTTTGAGAAAAGAGATGCCATTAGCTCGAGCGCCCCGCTTGTCACTTGTGCAGAAGGGCCTGAGAAGTGGGCCGGTTGCTACGGTTTTGCACTTGTTTCTCTCCTACCGGGCCTCAAAAGGCCATCACAGGATATGAACAGCTGGCATGTTTTTACCTGGTGTTACCACCTGTGAGGTCCCGGATTTCTCTCTGTGCGCAGTTCAGTTCTCACCCAGTTTAATGTTGAAAGAGTTTGATTTTCTGACACTTCCACCACAACTGCAACACAATGGGAGAATTAATCCTGGAGTACCTTTTATGCCTCCTGGTGTTACTTCATTTTTAAATATCAAAGTTTTTTATTTACGTATTTTTTTATATAGTGCAATACCTATGAGCTGCTAAAGTATTAAATAAATAATTTATTGCCAAATAAATTATTGGCAATGTGTATTATTAGCTGGGCATTAGGTACTAACATTTTACCCAAAAATGTCTATGCATGTACACATAAATATACAAATGTATCACTGAAGTCAATCTCTTATTTTGCCTGTCTCAAGAAACAGGCACGTGGGTGAATGACTAGGCTATAAATTGATACTCAGGTGATTTGAATATTACAAAATTTTCTGTTAGGAGTTTGGATTGCAGATTGTTGTGTATTACTTAATAAAGCTTAATCTAAATCCCTCTAAAAATCAGCTAACTGGATTTTAGGTGTGCCAATCTTGTAAAAACTAAATCACCTAACTAATATGCTCCATTGACTATTTGTCCATTTCACTTTCACATTGGAATATATTCATATTTTTCTTTAGAAAATGTTTCTGAGTCTGCTGTAACACATGAAGATGAGCAATAAAAACTGCAAATTACTATAATATACAGAGCGTAACTGCTATAACTTTAGAAATTTTGTGTTTTCTTAGCAGGGGTTATCAGTTACCCATTACATATCTGCAAAAAAAATCTCACTTTTTCCTTAGAGCATGATATTAAACAATGTAAGGTGTCACTGAATCTGACAGGATAAATTGGTCATAAAGTGTACTCCAAAATAACTAAAAAAAATAGACCTGCCATGTAAAGGTTTTGTATACAAACCAATTAAATATATCATTGATAGTTTTTAAGAAAGACTGATCTTAATCTGTGGTTTCATCCAGATAGTAAATAGACAACAATATCAGTTATCTGTTGAGGCCACTGCAACTTCATGATTGACAAAATTTGCATCTGTATAAAATATAGTGTGGGATGTCAGGAGAAATGGAAAAGGCTTCTTGCTTAATATTTTTCACATTTTCATTTGGATACAGATGCCTATAGTATTTTAGAAAATCTCCCAAACACGTGCCAATTAGCTGTAGATGTAATTGTCTTTACAAAGTCTGACCCTACTTCTACATATCCAGTCATTTGATTTATCAGTTTTACTGATAAATTGTTTGAGACAGTAAGTAATAAATGTTGTGGGTGGAGCAGGGGATGAAATCTTAAAAAACAATGGTAGTATTTAATAAGACTGTTTTCATTCCCAGTGGCTTTGAAGCGTATGTTGAATTTCAACGTGCCTCATGTTAAAAACAGCACTGGAGAACCAGTATGGAAGGTAAAGGAGTTTAATGGAGACTATTTCCTTTTTCTTGGCCCTTACTGTGGTGATTGGAGGGAATTTCTTGTTACACTGAACAGTAGCAGATTTTAGTTGTAATGCATGAATATCTTATTTAACATGGCTTCTTAATATGAATCTTTTTGATAAACGTGTTACAGAATAAGACAGTGTGGGGAAAATGGAAGTTCCTATGGCCAGGCCAGGATCCTCACCTGACCCTAAACTATTTGATTAGGTAATTGGCCTACTGCTAAGCTAATACTTCCACATCCACAGACAATGAGCTATTACTGACTGAGTCACCATATAAAGAGCTCTGCCCAGTGGGCAGTGGCAGAGATGGAGGTGGACTGTGGACCTGCAGACTACCGAATGCAGACATGATTCTAGCGCTCCACCACCAGTAGAATAAAGCTAGGTATAAACACTTTTACCCCAAGAATGTTCCGTTGTCATTTCCTTGTCTCACTGAATCCATAGTGAAGTTGCCCCAAGCTGAAACCCTCAGGCAAGATAGACAGGTGATAGTAATACTCACTCACTTAGGGAATCCATCTGATCTCTTAGGTGGGCCCTCACTGATAGGTCTTTACTCTGGTTGATCTTTGAGAAATGCTGGAGAACCTTTGAACTCTGAGCTTTTTCCCATTCTTTGAGTATCTTCATTCTAAACCATGTTCACTTTATCTCTCCCTCCCAAGAGTTTTATATATAAAGTTAAGTTCAAATTTCTTAGTTTATAATTGCTTTATACTTATCTCTTGCTAACATTTAAGAATGGATAACTTTCTTACAAGTTTGGGTGTTTTGAAAACTCATGAGTCCTTGTAAGTCCCTTAGGTTAATGCTAAATGTGGTTAAAGTTATCTATGTTGGATTCATGGTTTAAGCTTAAGTGTTTCCTTCCTGTTTATTTGTGGGCATCTTCCTATTACCCTTTGAATAATAGTGTATTCTTTCTAAAGCCTGTATTGAGCTTTTGAGTTAAATAGCCTGAGAATTTCTTGGGTACAGGTATGTGTCAAATTCTTTCCATGCTTATCAGTTCTACATCACAAGATATATATTGGGCTTAAAGAGGGAAGATTTTTGATGGATGCAACATCCACCTCTCATACCTAGAGCAAGAAGAATTTTAGTTTTTCTAAAGAAAATGCTGGCATTCAAGAAAACAATGTTTTCATGACAGAGTGTTTTATCCTCTAGTGATTTCTTACTCAAAAAAATTATGAAAACACTTGCTAGTTGAAGTGTCTCTTTTGTTTAAGCCTTAACTCTAAAACTAATTTTGAGTTAGAAGACCCATTTGGAGTTCCTAATACTCAAAGGTGTCAGTTTCAGTATTTTTTAGAATGTGAGGAAATGCATATAACAGAAAAAGGCTAGCAAGTACTCTTTAGGGACTTAGTTTTTAAAATGAGTTTCTTAATTGTTAAAATGAGTTTCTTATTTCTGAGATGCTTAAATTGCTAAATTTTCTTTATAGGCTTGGAACTTGGTATGCATTAGTCTTGAGTGATTCATTTTTCCCAGAAAGGATATGTGGGAACTGGGTAGGGGAATGTATGAGTTTGCTGTATGTTCAAAGTCCTTTATAATAGCTTAAGATGAAGGTTTTATAGTCTTTGGTATGTTTTTTTAACCTAGAAAAAATATTTTATAAGAATAAATTTACATAATTATTTATTTTAGCCTAATAATGCTTTTTAAGAATGGATTACTACATGAATGGACATTTTAGTGACTAATGATGGATAGTATTAAATTGAGTTAAGAATAAGAATTCAGTACTGTCTTGCCAATGGGTTTCAGCCCCAGGCAAGTTCACCATGGATTCAGTGTGACCAAAGAAATGACAGTAAAACATTCTTGGGGTGAAAGGGTTATACCCAACTTTATTTCCACCATGGCGGGTCAATCACTAAAATCCCATCCACTCAGAATGAGTCTGCATGCAGCAAGCCCGTCTCTGCCTCTGGACCTCTCTGACCACACAGCCATCCTCTGGGCCTCTGTCCTTGGCACTGCCACCACTCCAGCCTTTGCTCTCCTGCAGCCTTGCAGCTGTGCCACCCTGTCGCCAGGAGCACTGGGCAGGGCTTTCCCTATAGAGTCAATAACAACGTATTGCCCACACGTGTGTAGTGAGCTAGCCGACCAGGGCCAGTGAGAATCCTGGCCACAGGAACGAACCTTCACTTTATCTACAAGTATACATGATTCACTAAAAGAAAATGTGCCTCAACATTGTCTTATTATGGGTTCTCTATTGATTGTTTACTGATGATGATGTTTAAAAAACACATTTTTTTAAAACTAGGTGCTCATTTATGACAGATTTGGCCAAGATATCATCTCTCCTCTACTCTCTGTGAAAGAGCTGAGAGACATGGGAATCACTCTGCATCTGTGAGTTTTTATATATTTCTAATAATGGCATCTGTTGTCAAGCACACAGTTAAAGATGTCTTTGGCTACCCTGAAATCAAAATTTTAAGGGAAATTTTTAGAGAAACTAATGTTAGGTTATAGAGTACTTGCATAAAACAACATTTTTTCCCTTCTATTCAACTTTTTACTTCCAAAGTTAAAAATAATCCTGAGTCTGAGGCTTTATAAGAATTTAAATGTTCTCTCTTGTTTCTGTTTCTGCAGACTGGTTTACCTTAAGTGAAGGAAAAGAACTGGATGTCTTAAGGTCTTTTCCAACTCTGAAAATGTTTCTTTCCTTTAATTTAAATATACCTTTTAAAAAGAGGAATATCTAGTTTATCACTAATAAGAAAAATTTAAGTAACTCTGAAGTAATGATTGTCAGTCATCATAGGGGCCTATTTTGTCTTAAGTACTGAATTTATTTGATTATATTGCATCTGATATGTTTGATGAATAAAACAAATTGCATGACTTTATATACTTGATCCAATAGAACATTTGAAGAAGAGCTATGTTCATGAATAGATACTAGTACTTTTAAGTACTGAAGGAGTCCAATTATATGGTGTGCTGACCTATCTAATTTTCATCTGTGATGTTATAATATATTGAATTGAAATATGCTCTTTTATTGGGAATGTGGTTTTAGAATGCCAATGAGTAGCATATCAAAATATGATTAAATTGTTAAATTCTTCAATTTTATATTGACTATTTAAGTTAATAAAATATTATATTACATTAATTCTAAAATGTACTTTTCATTTTCTTATATTTCTGGAATTAGGATCTATCTCTTAATTGATGCCATGCCACAGTTTAATGGCAGCATTTTTCTGCCAATTTTAGTACAACTTTTAAAAATAATAATATGTTTTAAAATTGATAGTACCTTAGGTTTCATGAAATACGGTATTCTACAAGTTTTTCCTTCCATTTTTATGTCGGACTTAAACTACAGACTTGTTGTTGGTAACACGTTCATTTTTATGAACTGAAGTTTAGCCTGATGCCATCCTAGGAAATGGTGGTTTATTAAAAGCACTGGGTATGATTGCTGCCTTACTGCTTAACTCCTTTATTTTACTAATGAAAAGGCTAAAGTTAATGGGGTTTAAGTGATTGTCCCACAGTTGTACAGCTAATCAGCAGCAGAATCGTGGCCAGATTGCTTGACCACTAATTCTGTGTGTTTGTCTGCTGACCATAGTGGCTCAGTAACGTGACCAGCAGAAGTGAGGCCTAACTCAGTACTTCCTTAAGGGGTCACAGGTCATGTCCCAGTCAGAGTCGTGATTCTCTGCCCACCTGTTGCTGTTGGCGTCCACACATGGAAAGCTTGCACAGCTACCCTGGTGAATTTCTGTGCCCCCTGCCTCTTTCCTGTTTTTCCCTATTTGTTGGAGAATATTTCATCAGTTACTTTATACCATGTGAGCTGGTTTGGGCTGATCTGTAAGAAACAATAATTACAAGTTTCCAGAACATGAAGTAGTGGCTGCAGCCCTTTAGGGGTGCTCTTCAGTTGGACACCAGCATAAAAAGACAAAAACCAATGGCTGCCATAGCATTATAATCCTTCTAGTGTCAGTAGCTACAGCCAAAAAGATGTAAAAAAGTTACTAAATGCAGACCCACAGGCAGCATGTGCCTCTTTCACTCTTCTTTATAGAAAGATGACTAAACTACTGCATCTAGAACGATGTAATAGTATATGGCTTATAAAAGGATGACTAGAATATTGTAGAAATAGAATTTAATCATATTTCCTGATATAAACATGGTGAAATCTTACAGTCAAGAATAAAGACATGTTGTGATTTGATACTGGGATATTTGAATGAATATACTCCTGAACTGTAAAAAGAGAAAACTGTAAAGTGATGTAATTTATGAGATACTTATTAGATGGTCACTTTTCCATTCTCTTATGAAGCAATAAATACAAAAAAAAAGGTTATTCTAAAGTTTTAAGGAAGTATTCACGTACTTTTCATTCAAAAATTTTATTTTATTTATGATTAATTTTTTTCATTGCTTTTTCTATTTTCTCTTTTGGAGAACTACACTTTATTTGCATTCACCTTCCCCCACCATATTTCTATGAAAAATGGGAATAAAATTAGTTTTGAATGTGTTTTAGTTCTCATTCAAAGAGAATATTGATAGAAGAGACAGATTGACCATAAAAGGTATTAAAAATAAGGTTATTGGAGTAGGAAAAATGAAGAGGAAGAGGAGATTAGGATCTTACTAATAAATAATAACAACACTGATATAATGAGAAAGTTGGGTTAAATGATTAATTGCAACAAGAGATTTTAAAGTTTTGGTTACTGTCCTGGACTGTTGAACTCCTAGTTTGAAAAATACTGTCTTAAATATTTAGTGAATATTTAGTAAAAATTATCTAAAAGTGACTAAGGAAAAAGTGAGTTTTATGTTCTTTATGTCTTCTAGACTTTTGCACTCCGATCGAGATCCTATTCCAGATGTTCCTGCAGTGTACTTTGTAATGCCAACTGAGGAAAATATTGACAGAATGTGCCAGGTAATACTTATTTTTCTGACCCTCGAATGTGGGAACAGATTTAAAAGAAAAAAATCTTAGATGTCCTGTATGAAAAACCAGCAATTCCCTTACCCAATTTCCTGCTTTAGTTTTTGAGACTGTTTGGAGTATTAAGTAGACTGAAAGATTCAAAGTTTTTGGCTGAACAAGGATTATGTTGATTAAGACTGAGTCCACCTTTAGAAAACAGAAAACCTAACTATATTAATTTTAAAAATAGGATTTTATTTTTCTAAGATAATAGCAAGTCTGGGATAGGAAGTCCAAGCTGATACAGCAGCTCCATAATGTAATCAAAGGCTCAGACTCTTTCTTTCTCATCTGTCCTTTAGTATGACACTTTTCATTGTCTTGCTTGTTGCTTCATTGATGCAAGGTGGCAGCTGCAGCTTTAGAACATCTGTGTTCAGGGCAAGAAGGAAGAAATGGACTGTACCAGCCCTGACTGCTCATTTTGATTCGGAAAGCTAAGCTCTCCAAGAAACTCCCAGAATACTTTGATTTATGTCTCACTGGGTAGAATTAGCTTCAGGGAGGCCACAAAACTTAATATTTAGCTGAATGTATTGCCACCCCAAACAAAATCTGTATTCTTTTACCAAGGAAGAGAGGATAAATGAATGTTGGATAGGTAGGTAGTAGTGTCTGCCACAAGTCACAGGCCTCTTGCTATAGACTGTTAAATCAAATTGCTATTTAAATTGTTAATGGAGGTCACATATTTTGTGTCCTATGTAGCTGATGATACCCAGCTTTTTTTACTCTGTGTAAACCTGACTACGGCATTTTTAAAAGAGGTCTGATTTGTCAATCCCTTTCTCTTTCCTCTTTAAATAATAGCTTTATTGACATGCACCATACAGTTCATCTGTTTATAATATGCAAAGTGTACACAATTAAGTGGATTCTAGTATATTCAGAGTTGTGCAGCCATCACCATAATCAGTCTTTAGAACATTTTCATCTCCTCAACTGTTAGATTCCTAACCCCCTGACCCCATCTCTAAGCTACTGTTTGTTTCTATATATTTGCCTATTCTGGATATTACATATGCATGCATGATCTGCTGTATCTGGCTTCTTTCTCTTAGAATAATGTTTTCAAGGTTCATCCATATAGTGGCTTGTATCAGTACTTCATTCCATTTTATTGCCAAGTAATATTCCATTGTATGGATATAATAAATTTTGTGCATCCATTTTTATCAGTTGATGGACATTTGGGTTGCTTCCACCTTTTGCATAGTATGAATAATGCCACCATTTATGTACAGGTTTCCTTGTAGACGTATTTTGATTTCTCTTATGTTTGTAAATGCCTAGGAATGGAAATTCTGGGTCAAATAATAATGCTATGGTTAACCTTTCGAGGAACTGCCAGACTCTTTTCCAAAGTGCTTGCATCATTTTATATTCCCTCCAGCAGTATATGCAGGTTCTAATTTTTCCAGATGGTTGCTAATACTTTGTATTATCTGATATGTTGATTGTAGCCATCCTAGTGGGTATAAAGTAGTATCTCATTGTGGTTTTGATTTGTATTTTCCTGAGGACTAATGATGTTATTTAATGTGTTGATTGGCCATTTGTATAACTTTGGAGAAATGTCTGTTCAGATTCCTTGTCCAATTTTTAATTGGGTTGTCTTTTTATTGTTGAGCTGTTTGAGCACTTATATGTATTTTGGATATTAGACCCTTATCAAGAATATATTATTTGCAATTTTTTTTCCCCATTCTGTGGGTTACCTTTCACTCATCTTGATGGTATCCTTTGGAGCACAAAAATTTTTTGTTTCAATTTTAAACTTAATTTTACCTGTTTTTTTCTTTAGTTCTTGTGCTTTGGGTGTATATATTTCAGAGAAGTCATTGCCAAGTCTTGGTTTTCTTCAAACCTTTCTATAGTTTTGTCTCTTATGTTTATGTCTTTAATACATTTTGAGTTAAATTTTATATATGGTATGAAGTAGGTATTCAGCTTCATTCTTGCATGTAGCTATCCAGTTGTCTCAGTATCATTTGTTGAAGAGATTATTCTTTCCCGAGTAAGAACAGTCTTGGCAGCTTTGTCAGAAAGTAATTAACAGTTAGATACATTGGTTTATTTCTGGAATCTCTGTTCTGTTCCATTAATCTCTATGCCTGTCCTTATGCCAGTACCACGCTGTCTTGATTACTCTTATAACTAGTATTGAAATAGGGAAATTGAGCCATCCAATTTTGTACTTCATTTTCAAGTTTGTTTTGGCTTTTCTGGGGCCCTTGAATTTCTGTATTAATTTTAGGATTAGCTTGTCAGTTTCTATAAAGAAACCATCTGGAGTTCTGATAGAGGTGGCATTGAATTTACAGATGAATTTGGAGAGTATTTCCACCTTAACAACATTAAATTTTCTTGTCCATGAATATGCGATACCTTCCGTTTATTTAGATCTTTAATTTCTTTTAGTAATGTTTTTTTAATTGTTTTTTTGTGGGGTTTTTTGGTATTATTAATATACAATTACATGAGCAACATTATGGTTACTAGACTTGCCCTATTATCAAGTCCCACCATATACCCCATTACAGTCACTGTCCATCAGTGTAGTGAGATGCTATAGAATCACTACTTGTCTTCTCTGTTATACTGCCTTCCCTGTATCCCCCAACGTGCTACATTATGTGTGCTAATCTTAATACCCCTTTTCCGCCCTTATTCCTGCCTTCCCTCTCATCTTCCCCAGTCCCTTTCCTTTTGGTAACTGTTAGTCCATTCTTGGGTTCTGTAGGTCTGCTCCTGTTTTGTTCCTTCAGTTTTTCTTTGTTCTTCTACTCTACAGATGAGTGAAATCATTTGATACTTGCCTTTTTCCACCTGGCTTATTTCACTGAGCATAATATGCTCTAGCTCCATCCATGTTGTTGCAAATGGTAGGATTTCTTTTCTTATGGCTGAATAATATACCACTGTGTATATGTACCACATTGTCTTTATCCATTCATCTTCTTATGGACACTTAGGTTGCTTCCATTTCTTGGCTATTGTAAAGAGTGCTGTGATAAACATAGGGCTGCATATGTATTTTTCAAACTAGACTGCTGCATTCTTAGGGTAAATTCCTAGGAGTGGAATTCTTGGGTCAAACGGTATTTCTATTTTGAGTTTTTTTGAGGAACCTCCATACTGCTTTCCACAATGGTTGAACTAATTTGCATTCCCACCAGCAGTGTAGGAGGGTTCCCCTTTCTCCACATCCTCGCCAACATTTGTCGTTTGTCTTTTAGATGTTGGCCATCCTCACTGGTGTGAGGTGATATCTCATTGTGGTTTTAATTTGCATTTCTCTGATGATTAGCGATGTGGAGCATCTTTTCATGTGCCTGTTGGCCATCTGAATTTCTTCTTTGATGAAGTGTCTATTCAGATCCTCTGCCCATTTTTTTTTAATATAATTTATTTTATTATCATTAATCTACAATTACATGTGCAATATTACGGTTATTAAACTACCCCTTCATCAGGTCCCCCCCACCAACCCCATTACAGTCACTGTCCATCAGGGTAATGAGATGCTATAGAATCACTACTTGTCTTCTCTGAGTTGTACTGCCCTCCCCGTGCCCCCCCAACATTACATCTGCTAATCGTAATGCCCCTTTTTCCCTCTTATCCCTCCCTTCCCGCCCATTTTCCCCAGTCCCTTTCCCTTTGGTAACTATTAGTCCGTTCTTGGGTTCTGTGAGTCTGCTGCTGTTTTGTTCCTTCAGTATTTTTTCTTTGTTCTTATACTCCACATATGAGTGAAATCATTTGATACTTGTCTTTTTCGGATTGGCTTATTTCACTGAGCATAATACCCTCTAGCTCCATCCATGTTGTTGCAAATGGTAGGATTTGTTTTCTTCTTATGGCTGAATAATATTCCATTGTGTATATGTACCACATCTTCTTTATCCATTCATCTACTGATGGACACTTAGGTTGCTTCCATTTCTTGGCTATTGTAAATAGTGCTGCAATAAACATAGGGGTGCATCTGTCCTTTTCAAGTTGGGCTGCTGCATTCTTAGGGTAAATTCCTAGGAGTGGAATTCCTGGGTCAAATGGTATTTCTATTTTGAGTTTTTTGAGGAACCTCCATACTGCCCTCCACAATGGCTGAACTAATTTGCAGTCCCACCAGCAGTGTAGGAGGGTTCCCTTTTCTCCACATCCTTGCCAACATTTGTTGTTGTTTGTGTTTTGGATGTTGGCCATCCTCACTGGTGTGAGGTGATATCTCATTGTGGTTTTAATCTGTATTTCTCTGATGATTAGCGATGTGGAGCATCTTTTCATGTGCCTGTTGGCCATCTGAATTTCTTCTTTAGGGAAGTGTCTATTCATGTCCTCTGCCCATTTCTTAATTGGATTATTTGCTTTCTGTTTGTTAAGGTGCATGAGTTCTTTATACATTTTGGATGTCAACCCTTTATCAGATACGTTTTTTATGAATATATTCTCCCATACTGTAGGATGTCTTTTTGTTCTACTGATGGTGTCCTTTGCTGTACAGAAGCTTTTCAGCTTGATATAGTCCCACTTGTTCATTTTTGCTTTTGTTTCCCTTGCCCGGGGAGATATGTTCATGAAGAAGTTGCTCATGTTTATGTCCAAGAGATTTTTGCCTATGTTTTTTTCTAAGAGTTTTATGGTTTCATGACTTACATTCAGGTCATTGATCCACCTTGAGTTTACCTTTGTGTATGGGGCTAGACAGTAGTCCAGTTTCATTCTCTTACATGTAGCTGTCCAGTTTTTCCCCTCCGCCCATTTTTTAATTGGCTTATTTGCTTTCCTTTGTTGAGGTGCGTGAGCCCTTTATATAATGTGGATGTCAACCCCTTATCAGATATGTCATTTATGAATATATTCTCCCATACTGTAGGATATCTTTTTGTTCTACTGATGGTGCCCTTTGCTGTACAGAAGCTTTTTACTTTGGTATAGTTCCACTTGTTCATTCTTGCTTTTGTTTTCCTTGGCCGGGGAGATATGTTCATGAAGAAGTTGTTCATGTTTATGTCCAAGAGATTTTTGCCTATGTTTTCTTCTAAGAGTTTTATGGTTTCATGACTTACATTCAGGTCATTGATCCACCTTGAGTTTATCTTTGTGTATGGGGCTAGACAGTAGTCCAGTTTCATTCTCTTGCATGTAGCTGTCCAGTTTTGCCAACAACAGCTGTTGAAGAGGCTTGTCTTTTCCCCATTGTATATCCATGGCTCCTTTATCGTATATTAATTGACCATATATGCTTGGGTTTATATCTGGGCTCTCTAGTCTGTTCCATTGGTCTGTGGGTCTGTTCTTGTGCCAGTACCAAATTGTCTTGATTACTGTGGCTTTGTAGTAGGCCTTGAACTCAGGAAGCATAATTCCCTTCTCTTTATTCTTCTTTCTCACGATTGCTTTGGCTATTCAGGGTCTTTTGTGCTTCCATATGAATTTTAGAACTAGATGCTCTAGTTCATTGAAGAATGCTGTTGGTATTTTGATAGGGATTGCATTGAATCTGTAGATTGCTTTAGGCAGGATGGCCGTTTTGACAATATTAATTCTTCCTATCCATGAGCACAGGATGTGTTTCCATTTATTGGTATCTTCTTTAATTTCTCTCATGAGTGTCTTGTAGTTTTCAGAGTATAAGTCTTTCACCGCTTTGGTTTGGTTTATTCTTAGGTATTTTATTCTTTTGGATGCAATTGTGAATGGAATTGTTTTTCTGATTTCTCTTTCTGCTAGTTCAGTGTTAGTGTATAGGAATGCAACAGATTTCTATGTATTAATTATGTATTCCACAACTTTACTGAATTCAGATATTAAATCTAATAGTTTTGGAGTGGATTCTTAAGGGTTTCTTATGTACAATATCATGTCACCTGCAAACAGGGACAGTTTGACTTCTTCCTTACCAATCTGGATGCCTTTTATTTCTTTGTGTAGTCTGATTGCCATGGCTATGACCTCTAGAACTATGTTGAATAAAAGTGGCGAGAGTGGGTATCTTTGTCTTGTTCCCGATCTTAAAGGAAAAGCTTTCAGCTTCTCGCTGTTAAGTATAATGTTTGCTGTGGGTTTGTCATAAATAGCCTTTATTATTTGGAGATACTTGCCCTCTATACCCATATTGTTGAGTGTTTTATCATGAATGAATGTTGAATTTTGTTGAATGCTTTTTCAGCATTTATGGAGATGATCATGTGGTTTTTGTCCTTCTTTTTGTTGATGTACTGGATGATGTTGATGGATTTTTGAATGTTGTACCATCCTTGCATCCCTGGGATGAATCCCACTTGATCATGATGGATGATCTTTTGATGTATTTTTGAATTCGGTTTGCTAATATTTTGTTGAGTATTTTTGCATCTATGTTCATCAGGTATATTGGTCTGTAACTTTCTTTTTTTGTGTTGAAGTCAGGGAGCATAATCCCCCCTGCTTTTTTCTTCCTTCTCAGGATAACTTTGGCTATTCGGGGTCTTTTGTGGTTGATTCTGTGTCTTTTGATTGGTGCAGTCAGACCGTTTACATTTAGAGTGATTATCGATAGGTATGTACTTATTGCCATTGCAGGCTTTAGATTCGTGGTTACCAAAGGTTCATGGGTAATTCCCTTACTATCTAACAGTCTAATTTAACTCACTTCATATGCTATTACAAACACAACCTAAAGCTTCTTTTTTTTTCCTCCTCCATTCTTTGTATGTTATGAATCATCTTCTGTACTCTTTGTCTTCCCTTGGGTGACATCTTTTTAGCCTTAGGAATACTTCCATCTATAGGTGTCCCTCCAAAATGCATTGTAGAGGTGATTTGTGGGAGGTAAATTCTCTCAGCTTTTGCTTATCTGAAAATTGTTTAATTCCTCCTTCATTTTAAATGATAACCTTGCCCGGTAGAGTATTCTTGGTTCAAGGACCTTCTGCTTCATTGTATTAAATATATCATGTCATTCTCTTCTTACCTATAAGGTTTCTGTTGAGAAATCTGATGATAGCCTGATGGGTTTTCCTTTGTATGTTATCTTTTTTCTCTCTCTAGCTGCTTTTAAAAGCCTGTCTTTATCCTTGATATTTGCCATTTTAATTATTATATGTCTTGATGTGTTCTTCCTTGGGTCCCTGTATTCGGATATCTGTGCATCTCCGTAGCTTGAGAGACTATCTCCTTCCCCAGAATGGGGGAGTTTTCAGCAATTACCTACTCAATGACACTTTCTTTTCCTTTTTCTCTCTTCATCTTCTGGTACCCCTATAATGTGAATACGGTTGCGTTTGGATTGGTCACACAGTTCTCTCAATATTCTTTCATTCTTAGATTTCCTTTTTTCTCTCTGTGCCTCAACTTCTTTGTATTTATTCGTCTTCTCTAATTTCTGTCCCAATTACCATCTCTTCTACTATATATAATCTGCTTTTAAATCCCTCCATTGTGTGTTTCATTTCAGATATGGAATTTCTTAATGGAATTTCTTAAAGATATGGAATCTTAAATTCATTCCTGAGTTCTTCAATATTTTTCTGTACATCCATAAGCATATTTATGATTTTTATTTTGAACTCTCAGGAAGATTGGTGAGTTTGGTTTCATTTGGCCGTCCTTCTGGGGTTTGTGAGATTTTGGTCTGAACCATGTTCTTTTGACGTTTCATATTTCTGTGTGGTGCCCACTAGTGCCTAGAAGCTCCAGTCTCTGGAGATGCTTAGCTCCTAGAGTGAGGTTGGGGGGTCATAGGGGAGTGGAGCTGTTGCCTGGTGGTAGGAAATATCTGTTTCCTGATTCCCTTCTGCCATGCCTGTCTACCATATCAGAGCCAGTGGGCGGAGCACAGAGGTATAACCTCTGTGCTTTGCATCTCTAGCTGTTGTAGGCGGGGCCTTCTTCTGACTGGTCTGATGCCAGCACAGTGACTGCCGTTTTCCGAGCCAGTGCCATCAGCCAGAAGGAAGCCTCGGCAGGCTGCATATCACAGTGGGGGACTTCAGAGCTGAGTAGCCAGCCAGGGGTATGGAACGTCTGAAGCTCCTCAAAGTTCCCATTGTGCTGGGCAGAGCACGTCCAGACAACCTTGTCCCCCTATCCCTTCTCCCGTGCAGCAAGCTCTGTGTGAACCCTGCCCCTTCAGCAGCCCTCTCACTGCTAGGAAGCCTCTCAGACCACCTGCCTTTCCCTTGTCCCAGATCAGCCAGGTGTGGGTCCCATCCTTCACAAATGGTGAGAATCTGTCTCTCAAGCACTGCACTTCTCGCACCTCCCCATCCTCCAGAGCACCACACAATGTATGTTTCTGCTTGCAAAGCAGATCTCCAGGTCTAGGTGTTCGGCACGCCCAGGCTTTCACGCCTTCCATGCTCTGTTTCTTTTCCTACTGCCAGTGAACTGGTGGGGGAAGGGCCTGGGTCCTGCTGGATCAAGGCTTTGGTCTGTTATCCTGTTTCATGAGGTCTGCTCTGTTCATGAGATCTATATGCAGTCTGGTGCAACCTTCTTTCCTGTTGCTCTTTTAGGGTTAGTTGTATTAACTATATTTTCGCATTATCTGTGGTTTGGGGAGGAGTTCTCTGTCTCACCTCTCATGCCGCCATCTTGAATCTCCTCTCTCAGTAATGTTTTATATGTACTGTGCACAATAGGTTTTGCACTTCTTCTGTTAAATTTATTCCCTCATATATTTTACATGCTATTGGGATTGAAATTGTTTTCTTCCATTTTTGGGATTGCTCATTGAAAGTGTATAGCTATGCGGTTGACTTTTATATATTGATCTTGAATCCTGCAACCTTGCTCAATTTAGTGTCTTTTAGAAACATCTCCATTGTTCTTTGACCACTTCCTCCTTCTTGGTACAATAATGTTCCATTCTCATCTTGTACTTCTCTGCCTAGCCCAAGAGTCAGCCACTTTTCTAAGGGGCCCTGCCCTGGTTGCTTTGAATAAGAGAATGGTATTTAGAAATCAGCATCTGGGCATATGTGTAGTCATTGCTAATAGGGTGTCACAGGTCTTAAGCCCTCTCATGCACAGAGTTAGGAAATGTGTGTGTGTATACAGAGGCATATATTTATATATGCTTATATAGGCATATATATGTGTGTGTGAGTGTGTGTGTATATTATATATATGTATAATATACACACAAACTGCTACATACCTACACGCATACTTTTATATCTATATTTAATTCTGTAAATCTTTCTGTTTATCTCTCTAGATAGATGGACAGATAACCTCCAAAACTGTTTCAGTCTAGAAATACAGGATTTATTCTAGCTTTTACTTTTCTACTTCACAAATCTGTAACTCCTTTCTCTGACAGTGAAAAACATGGCTCCTGGTATCTTCAACATATTTACTTATTTTCTCAGTCCTCTCAGTGCTTAGTCTTTCATCCTTTAACCAATCTCCCAACCCTTGCTAAACCACTGCCCTGCTCAGTCACCTTCTCACACAGGCTCCAACCCCTCAGTTTTTCACATTTAAACATCTCTGAAATCAAATGTCTTAAAATTGATGGTGTGTTATAGAATTTTATTAGCATTAATTCTTCCTTAGTGTTACATAAATAATGGTGCCTGTTATAACCGATAAGATCTTAGATTTGAAGAAATATGGTTATTTCGATAGCTGTTTGCCTTGAGTTTAAGAAGATGAGTAACTTTGATTTAAGAATTTGTGTAACTTCAATGTATACTACTTGGGGATGCTTGAGAAGTGGTACTTCTGGACCTGGTCATTGGAATTACAACATGTCTATGCACAGTGAAGAATGTATCTGTTGTGCCATCATGTGACCAGGGCAATAGAATGTGGTGTCTGCTGACTATAATAAGCATTTTACTATATAAGAGAGCCACTTCTGTATTCTTTTTCTTTAAGAAAAATGCAGGCACACTGTTTCAAAGCAGTTTATGCAGTATTATAAGTAATAAGATTTAATTGATAATATAATTACAACATAACTTTATTAAATATATGTCAGTTATAGCTGTTAATCATCTTCATAGCTTTGTTCTCTTGGGATACTTTTTGTGATTGTCATTTATCATTTATGTAACCTGTCTTTTAAATATATATATTATTCTCCAAAACCTTATTCTTACAGCATCTAAAAGATTTTCATTTGTGGTCATCCTTTATACTGTCTTATAAGAATGAAGTATTTCTTGCATTTACAGGATCTTCGAAATCAACTTTATGAATCATATTATTTAAATTTTATTTCTGCTATTTCAAGAAGTAAACTGGAAGATATCGCAAATGCAGCATTAGCAGCTAGTGCAGTAACACAAGTAGCCAAGGTGAGAGAATTTGGTTGGCCAGTGACATTTGTTAATATAAAATGTAGTAAAGTTCTGAAACCTATTAATTGACACAGGTGGCTAATTTACAAAGGGCCAGTACAACCTTAGAAAAATTGGACTTAGTACTTTCATAAAGAGTTCTGATAATGTAAATTATCTTCAACATGAACTAGGCAAAATCAACCAAACTAAAAAAGGAACCTTTTTCAATGAATTTGAAAGACAAAAGCTGAATCAGTTTTTGTTTTAGGCTGGGATTTGTATAATCATTTTAGCTCCACTAGAAATAGTTTTGTAGTTATGTTTTCATAAATTTTACTAAAATATGTTGACATTGTTGTATCTTAATAATGTAGTCCCCATAGTATTTCCAGATCTTTTCTTACTTAGGAGAAAGGATTCAAATAGTCTATGTTGCATATTATAAGAAAGACAGAATTTACAATAAGCCAACAATTCTACTTCATAGTGACTTTTTAGTCAGATTCAGTTTAGTTACAAATAAGTCTGTAAATATATTCCTGGTTATAGCCCTGTTGTGTCCTGTGCTTCTTGAATTTGAACAGGGAAGAGGAATAAAGAGGCACAAAATCTCAATAATGTAAATTAGTCACAGGTATGAAAGTACAACACACAGAATATAGCCAATAATTCTTTTAACATCTTTCTATGTTAACAGAGAGTAACTGCAGTAGTTGGGGTGAGGATATAATAATGTAGATGAATATGGAATAACTGTGTTGTATACTTGAAACCAATAAAATATTGTATGTCAACTATAACTCAATAAAAAAATAATAGATTGTGGTGGATGGGTGGGAAGGTGAGGAGGATAAAGGGACATAAAAATCTCAATCATAATATAAGTTGGTCACAGGGATGGAAGTGCAGCATGGAGAATACAGTCAGTGGTTCTGTAACATCTTTCTATGTTGACAGATAGTAACTGCACTAGTTGGGGTAGGATTTTATAATGTGTGTAACTTTTGAACCACTGTGTTGTATACGAGTAACCAGTATACTATTGTGTATCAACTGTACTTCAATTAAATAAATAAAATAGGAAAAAATCCTAGGGAAATTATATAGGGCAAATAAAAGACTAAACAAACATGCATTTAATTCCCATTTTTTCCCACTGATAGATTTTTCATTCTTAAATTTAGATAGGCCATAACTACTATTGATTAGTTTTTGAGGCTTACATCGTAATGTTCTTGCTCTTTCAAAATTTATCATTAACTTTACATAAACTATTAGGAACCATTTCAGTTTCAAACTAAATATTTCCAATAGTTTTCTTATTTTTCTCCTAATTTGCACTTCTAAAAAGTATAACTTCCCCACACTTAGGAACATTCAAGATGGAAAAACAGTTATTATGACTTTCTTAGGAAAGTGTGATTAAAACTATAAAAATATAAATTGTGACTGTTCTTCAATATTGTTATCCATTCCTAACCCAACCACAATTTAAAAATAATTTTTGTATCTCCTTAAATTTTGTTGTCTGAAAATGTTACTCTATTCCTTGATAACTTATTGTTCAAAGGGTTGTTCTTATTGCTTTGTAATACTAATTCCTCATTCTTGTCCAAGGAGGCAATCTGCATGTTATAATTTTTAGTTATTGAATATAATTACAATTTTTTCCATTTTTCCCACTGGTAGATTAAACTATACCAGTAAATATGAAGATTTGTAAACCTTTTCTTTTGTTTCTAGGTTTTTGATCAGTATCTCAATTTTATTACTTTGGAAGATGATATGTTTGTGTTATGTAATCAAAATAAGGAGCTCGTTTCATATCGTGGTATGTAAAAACAGGAATACTGTAATTCTTTGTACTGTAAAAACAGTAGTGAGCATGTTTAATGCAGTCTAAAACCGGCTTTGTTTACAGTAGTGGAACTGTAAAAGCTTTCTAAAAGCACAGAAAGAAAACAAGTCTGAGAAGAATTCTGTCACATATAAAAAACACTTAATATATCTTTTTTGTAAAGTGCATGAAATACCAATTCTCTCTTGTAGGTACCCATAACAACTTGTATTCATGGTTCACTCATGGCAAGTAAGACAGTGTTTTAGCAGTAGGATTCAGTTAGTCATCTAGTACTTTGACCCTTGGACAAGAACATCTTACTTTGCTTCTCTGTGCTTTAGTTTCCTCATCTGTAAAATGGGAATAATAATACTATTTACCTCATAGAATTTTTGTGGTAATTAAATGGATTAGTGTGTGTGAAATGCCTAGAAAAGTTTCTGGCACATGGTAGGCATTCAGAAAAGGTTGGCTAATAATGCTTTTTGTCAAGTTCAGACAAGGAGTCAGCAGCTACCATAATATTGTTGTAGAATGAAGTAAGAGTGCTATTCTGAAATACAGATTGTTAGACTCCCTTGATTCTTATAGCCTGTTCATGCAGTAGTGGGATTGCGTATTGGTATTTGATCAGATGCTGTCTTAACCACCTCTATTCCCAATTTTGGTTAAACTGACCATTCCTGGGTTGTAGATTAAAATGAACAGCTGCATATACACACACACACCCATGTGCACACCCACACCATGTTATATTGTCTGTTGATTATTATTTTGTAAAACACTGAACATGAAATCTACCCTCTTAACATTTTGTTAAGTGTACAATACAGTATTGTTGGCAATAGATATAGTGCTGTATGCAGATCTCTAGAATTTACTCACCTTGCTTAACTGAAAGTTTATGCCCATTGGTTAGTTTTGTCAAATATTTAGAGAAAATCACAGACTGTGGGAAATGTGATTAGCCTTTTCAGTGAAATAATCATTAATTTGCTACTTAAGAATTGAGATGTTTGGAGAGGATTAAAATTTCAGTGGTTCTTGAGTAGGGAGTATGTCCCCCTAAGGGAGCATTTAGAAATGTATAAGGACATTTTTGATTGTCACAATTGGCTGCTGTAGCATTTAGTGAGCAGGGACTAGGGATGCTAGGTGTTCTGTGGTGTGTGAACCATGCTCCTAATGGAAAGTCATTCTGCCCACAGTGCCAGTGGTGTACTGTTGTGAAACACTGGACCAGATAGTAAACTTCCTGAGGGAAGAGAATAAGAATCCTTTAATTTCACTGAGCTGCATAGCATACTTTCTTGCTGAATAAATGAAACAACATCCATAAAAGGATGTATGTGTTTGCTGAATTGCCCACATAAGACATTTTTCACAGTAGTTTTTATTTCCAGAAGTCTATTTACAATTGATACTTAATCAGCTACTTAGTTAAGTTACATATTTAACACCTAGTTTCCCTTAAGCCTTTAAGCTAAATTTATAAATTTTGTTATATTCTTTACAAATCTGGTTGCATAAAAACAAGCACCTTAACTTTTTCTTTGATCAGTTAGCTCATATTGAAAAGACTGAATTCTAATCAATCCCATTTAAAAACTTAGTAAGCAAACTTAGTTTGTTAAATTCCCTTAAACAGTTTAAACAGCATTTATAAATTCAGTATATTAAATTTTCTTTTTTATGTACTTCAAAACCAGACCAGGAAAACTCATAAATCTAACAAGCAAAATCTGCCCAAATATTTAAATAATTCTTAGAAATAAATTTATAGTGAGTCTGAGTATATTAAACATTCAAGTATTTATAAATTTAATTAGTTTCCTTAGACCCCTCAACTTAAAAGCACTTTAACTATAAGCTCATTTTACTTTGTGAAGTAGGTTACTATTATTTCCATTTTCCAGATGAAGAAATTGAAGTATCAGATATCAAATAACTTGATAAGGAGATAGCAGATTACTAAACTCACACACTCAGTCCAGACACAGTGCTCTTAGCCATTATGTAACTAAGGATATGCCAGATCCTCTCAAACATTACAAGTGCTTTAGCTGATTATTTAAACAGATTATTCCAAACATAAATCAAATATATTAATATCATGGATTTATTTGTATCACCTACTTTCCATGGATTGAGAATTTACCTAATAAGGAAAGCAGATTTAGCATCTCAGACTCAGACTACTACCTCAGACAGACCAAGTTGTTATTACAAGTTAAGGTCAGTTTTTTGCCTGTTCAGGTCAGTTCTCATTTAGAGATGTGAGATGAGGATATGGTACTTTAGGGCTGTAGACACCCATATAAATTTTACCTGTATCAGTGATTGACAAAGTGAATTGAGTATTTCCCTGAATTGCTGTCCCCTAAATTTATATAATTCACATGTTTCCCTTGACCATTTCCATCATCTGATTTGGATAGATGGCAGTCTGCAACACCAAGTAGCAGGATCTACTAGTCTAGATTCTGTAATGCCTGCTTGAATTCTTCATTAATAATTTTTATGCTCTCTGCATGGACCGTACTTTTTCTGAATACTTCGATATATACAGTTGGATTCTGTTTTCTTCTCATGATAATCACAGTTTTATTGAATTTTACATTTGTTCTCACATTCAGGATGTTGGGAAATTTAAAATCGCATATAAATAATGTTTTAGTCCAGTCAGTTTTTAACAAATAGCTTCTGAGCATCTATTTCCTAGGCAGTGGGCCTGAGTTTTATGAGAGATAGAAAGATGAATAGGCAAGGTCTTTGTCTGTTAAGGACAGTCTTCACAGCAATGTTACTTAAAATGTAGCTCTGTGAATCACCTGAAGTACTTGTCAAAATTACAGATTTCTTAGAATTATCCTAAATCTATTAAATTGAATTTCTGGGGGAAAGGACTAAGAATCTTTAATTTTTAATAGTTTCCAGAGAAACTTCTTTCTCTTCTAACATATTTCTGCCATGATTCTTATACCCATTAAAGTTTGAGAACCACTTATGTACAATGTAGATCAAAAAGGAAATTCATAATAACTTACTTAATACACAGAAAATGATATGCAGGATTGGTCTTGCCATATTGATTTGCATTGTCCTTGTCTCACAATAGTTGGATAATAAAATCAGTAGTTTTTTGAGGCCATCTAGTGTTAGTGAATAAAATTATGGAATATAGTATTTATTTCCTATTTGCTCCTGCAAAAATTATGTAGTGTATGTGGTGGGTTATTTTCTTATTATTACTCCAGTATTGATACTACTCATTACTGCTACTGATATTGAGGGGTTTTGTTTTTGAGGTAGTACAAATTTTAATCTGTTCTTGTTCACTTAATATTTAAAGCATAACATTTTACTTAGATATTATAAATGTTGATTACAAATTTAGAAATAATTTTAAGAGTATAATAAAAGTAAGGCATAAATTTTGGTCACTTTTTTCTCCCTTACCTATGTCATTTTAGCCATTAACAGGCCAGATATCACAGATACGGAAATGGAAACTATTATGGACACTATTGTTGACAGCCTTTTCTGCTTTTTTGTTACACTGGGTAAGTTTTCAAATTTTTCTGCTTATTTCTTCAAAGTAAATTATTTAACAACTTACTTTAACCCATTACACTGTAATATCCCATTTTATCTATCTGGATCTCTACAAGCTCTCTCTCCAGATTTGGGATAAAATACACCTTCTGTACTATATAAAACCATAATTCTAATAATTTATGTAGTTATTCCTCTTGAGTTAGCATTGAGCAAATCTAGAGTTGTCTTCTTAGGTGTCTTGGGTAACTTTCTAATATATTGTTTGAATGGTTTAATGGTCAGTTTACCTATGTACCTGCTGATTTTTTTAAATATTCTATCATGAAAAATTTCAAGTATACTTATAAGTAGAGAGCTATATGCCTGGTAACTATTAAGGCAAACTCCAAAGCTCCAGAAAACACTTTATTTATATATAGTAGCAATCCATTATACTTCCAAAATTTTAAACATTTCTTTGGAACATTTAAATTTACTTATAGCCACATTGTGTTTGGTATTTAATATATGACCTTATATTACTATTACTAATGGATCTCTTTAGAAACCTAATGGGCATTTTAATTTTGTAGACACAGGAAGCCTTCTGTTAAAATGATCTTCACACTAGATTAATAAATTTCTCTCCATTTCACAAATGAGAAAATTAAGGAGAGTTACCATGCGTAGTTTAGGATATGGACAAATATTTGAGGAGAATTTGTGTACAAATTTTAGGGCTCCTTCCTTTCAGGGTTTTTTCCCCTTTAATCCATCTCTGGACTCCAGTCTTTGATCCCTCAGCTCAGTAAGTCTTGTTGTTTTTGCTTGAGTTCTTTCTCCTGTGTGACTTGCAAACTAGAAAGTATCCCAAGAGGAAAGCTGGTTAAAACAATATCTCTTCTCTTAAGAATTTTACTCTCCTCTACTTTCTGCCTGTTGTTGATTGCTCATAGTACCTTCAAATGGGATTGTTGTTGGGGTCTTTTTTAAAGAAGGCACATGTATACAACTTTTAGTCATCAAACAGACATAATTAATCATCCCAGTTTCCCATCCTTACACAATCACCAAAATTTTGCTGAATGCTGGGGTTATTGTATACATTAAGGTTATTTTCAAGGGAAGGATTGACTGATAATGAGAAGTATAAAGACAAATTTAGTGTCAGAGACACCTTTACTATATAGAGTATGAGAAAGTGATTTTTTCAAAGGAGAAATTGGAATTACTGCAAGTCTGACATAGAAGGATGTCAGTAATAACTTCTTAAATGAAAAAAGCAAATTTAAGAACACTGTATAATAACTTTTTAAATACATTTCACACATGGACTTAGACTATATTGTAGAAAATAATCTGGAAGCATCATATCTAATTCTTAACAGGGATTATTTTGGGGTACTGGAATCAAGAGATTAACTTTATACATTTATAATATTTGGATTTTTTTATGACAAACATGTATAATTTTCCATCATAAGAAAACAAAGTTTTAAAAAATTGCTAATCCACAATTTTACTTTTGCAATTGTATGAGCATGCCTTGTATAGAATCTAAAATATAATAATTTCAGTGTATAAAGATTATAATGTTCTCAGTTTATTGGATGAAATTTTCAGTGCAACTGCATCTTTTTCTATGATTTTAAGATTTTAGCCTTTGATAAAACTTGGAACAGTAAAGAGAGATAAATAAGTTGATTTGCTAATGAATTGAGACCAACTTTTAAGAACTTTTCACCTTATGCAAAGAATATATTTTCTATTATCTTTTAATGTGTATTTTTTTAAAGATGTAATCCATTGTTAATTGTCTAAAATAAACAAAAAAAAACTGTACCAAACTGCTAAATGAGCTAAGCTCTTCTCATTCTTTTTCCATTTAGTGAAATTAAAGTGAACCCAGTGAGTAGAGAGTAAATCTTTGAAACTGCCTGTAGGAAGTGAAAATGCTGTCAATCCATTGAAAAATCTGGTCCCACTGATTGGCTAACACCATATAAAAATAGTCTTTTTCTGACTTCCTGCTTTTCTTTATAAATGGAAAGGTCCATTTCTAAAATGTTGCTTTTACTCTTGAGATTATAAACCCTTTTATGTTTATAACCTGAAATTGTGTACTTCATTGAAAATGAAAAATCTGGTCCCACTGATTGGCTAACACCATATAAAAATAGTCTTTTTCTGACTTCCTACTTTTCTTTATAAATGGAAAGGTCCATTTCTAAAATGTTGCTTTTACTCTTGAGATTATAAACCCTTTTATGTTTATAACCTGAAATTGTGTACTTCTATTGTATGTTTTTTCTTGATGCTGATGTATAAGTATCCATTTTAATATTTAAGAGCTGAAATCATTCCTAACATCTGTTGTTAAAATAGGTGCTGTTCCTATAATCAGATGTTCAAGAGGAACAGCAGCAGAAATGGTAGCAGTGGTGAGTTCATGCAAATATGCACTGTGGATAAATAATATAGTGTCAGTTGTTTTCCATAAGTAACCACAGATGCATTTGTTCATATGAAGCATAAAATCGCTGTGTGTTATATATTAAGTACCAAAGGCAAAGATTATTTTATAACATTGAGATTCCACTAAAAATGTAAAGTGATTTATAGCAATGTGCTAATCCAGACCTGTTTGTTTTTTACTAAAACATATATTCCTCATTCAGCCTTGTCTCTGAATATTTTATACTTATTTGATCCCCCAAACCACATAATATTTAACTTTAATTAGCAAATATTTATTGACAGTCATAACCGTTTTTAAAAGGTGAAGTGCATTTTTCTGTCCCACTGTATTGTAAAATATTCATTATACTGAATTGAGCATTTAAAATTTGCTTTAAAAATTAAAAAATAAGGGAAAGGGATTAGAGAAATTATAGAATTATTGAAAAGAAAAGAGGGTAAGTCATATGGAAAGGTGAACAAAGAGATGCTAATATTTTTGAGGTTTATTAGCTCAAATGAATCATTGACTGGTGAAAGGTTGCTTTCTTTCACATATTTCATTTCTGTTCTGGAGCCTCTTGCATCCACCACTACATAGACACCTTCCTTGATACAGCAGAGTCATGTTTGGGGAGAGAGGGTGGGTCCTTAGTGCAAAGTGTTTACTGTACCTACAGTAAACATAGTCAACAAAAAGTTATTGTTAGAGAAATCAGGCCTGACTCACAATAGAAAATATAGTGGGCTTTTCAAGTCCACGTTATGATGGTATTGAATAGTAAAGAAGCTGGAATATTTAGATTTTAGATTTACTGTTTGTAAAAAAATTCCAATTTTCTTAGTTATGAAACTAAGAAAGCATTATTTATTACCCTTTATAAAGTTCTGTGAAGTTGTTCTATAAGAATTCATGTAAAATTTTGTTTTTTTCAGAAACTAGACAAGAAACTCCGGGAAAATCTGAGAGATGCAAGAAACAGTCTTTTTACAGGTGACACACTTGGAGCTGGCCAATTCAGGTATTATGTTAGTTGATATTCTTATAGCACTTGAAAATTAAACATTTGTAGAGTTTTTTGGGTTGTTTTTCTGACAGAATATGCTTATACTTGTAATTGAAATTTGTTTCTTTTTAATTAGGTAGTCAGGATCAGGGTTTTGACTCAAATTGTTCTCGGAAATACAAATAAAATATTTTATTAAATTTATCTTCTTTTAAAAAGTTCTGGTTTGTATTTTTATTATTTGAAGAAATTTTTCTGTTTATACACATCTGAGTCCAAGTACAGGCTAGTGATTCTCAATGAGAATCTGGTATTGTCTGGAGACGTATTTGGTTGTCACAACTGATAGATGCCACTGGAATAGAGTGGGGTGTGTTACAGGATGGTGATGAATATCCTACAGTGCAGAGGACAACCCTTCATAATGAGGAATTATGCAGCCCTAAGTGTCAGCTGAGCTAAGAAACTGCTGTAGCTGTCCTCCCTTGCCGTTCACCAGCTCTGGAGTAGTAAATGATAATAGATGGTAAGGGTGCCACTCCTTCTGTTGATTGTAGAGTTTTATGACTGGTGCAGTTGGAAGGGTCCACTGTCTCACACCCAGTAGGGTGTAATGAGTTAAAAAATGGTCAAATCTCTTGAAGGAGAAAATACATTGTAATTAATATAATCAGTTAGCAATGCATTTGAAAGTTGATGTGTGCTCCTAATACAGTAGTGCCTCTAAAGCAAATTTCTACAACTTTTGAAAACAAAGGGTAACCAAATGACTTTGTGCCTCAGTTTGCTTTAACTATAGCTTACTTCACATCTAAATTGTAATGAATTAAACAGTGTATGAAGTGTCTGGTAAGTGAATAATTACATAATTAGGTACTATTGTGGCATGTTTAATTTTATATATTATAATGGGATAGGGCTTTGGGAGCCTCTTCACCAGAGTGTTTTTTTGAATTTGTGTTTACAGAAAAAAATAGTAATTTATGAAACTGTCAAACATTTGTGCAAATTTATAACATCCTACTCTCTGTTTTCTCTGAAGCTAACAATAGCTATCCCTTTTTTCCTTTTTTTTCAAAAATGGGAAATATAAACCTGAGTAAAAGCAACTTATTCTTACTTTGATAACTATAAAAATTACTCCATAAAAGTATTTATATAGATTTTTTTCCATTAAGAAAGTCCCCTAAGACTTATAATCTAGCATTATACAGAAGCTCTAAGTAGTCTAAAGCATTACTTTACTTGACAGTCCTAGAAAAGTTTTTATAAAAGCAAAGTGTTATAGGATGTTAATATTAGCATACTTAATATTCATATCAAAATAATATATATGGAAAAATATTAGAAAAATTCAGATGTATAGACTGATATCAAGAGTTACATAACTTTTTTTACTATATTTACAGCTTCCAAAGGCCTTTATTAGTCCTTGTTGACAGAAACATAGATTTGGCAACTCCTTTACACCATACATGGACATATCAAGCACTGGTGCATGATGTACTGGTAAGAGGCTAAATATACCACTTTTTACTAAAATGTAGTAACATTCAGTGGTCCTCTTAATTTAAAATGAACATCATGGCTCCAGAAACAAGATGAGAAGAATGGAGCTGAGAAATGTGAGCCGAAAAAATGATGGGATTTGGTATCACTTGATATGGGTGCTGGAGAATAGTGAAGAAGGGAGATTTAAAGTCCCAAATTTATGACCTTTAAGGTATGGGATAAATCAGTGGTATTACTGGCAATGATGGGGGAAAAAAAGAACGAAGGAAAGTGAGTGACTTTTTTGTTTTGGCTTCAGTCTAAGTTTATGTATGTTCTCCCTGGGGAGAAAAGCTGTAATTGCTCCCTTTTTTCTGAGAATTAGTTAACCCTGATTTTATGGTAAAAGTAAAAGGTGTTTTTTAATATTATACCATATGCATCCTGAAATAATTAAACATATCTAATTTCATGCTTAAGACAAAAATCTCTGTTTATCTGTGCATATATTCATCTACTAAATATTGGGTATAGATACATACCCAGATATAAAGCAATCCCAGTCTTCAAAGGCAATGAGAAGAAAATACGTACAAAAATAATTTCTATAGAAGATACTATATAATAAGGCTAGAATCATCCCCATTTGATAGAATAATTAAGACACAGAGGTTAAAGAATTTGAACCCAAATCATTGGCTCTGCCAAGACAAGCACTCTAGTTTACTAAGTCCTAGCCCAGGCCTCTAGGGATCATTGTAGTATGTAATAGCATCATTATTGCAAAGATTGTCTGAAATGTCATATAGAAAGGAAGTGAAAGACATACAATAGGTGGTTTTGGTTTAACAGTTTATTTCATTAAAACCCAGTTTATAGCTATAAAGTATTTCTTTAAATAAATCAGCTTTCAGGATTACCAATGGAAATTGGCAGTTCTACACACTTCTCTATCCAAGAGTCCTGTGCCATTCTAGACTCTTGGGTAGTACTGATGAAATAGTAGCTCTGATTCAGTAGAGAGGACACTAAGAATCAAGGGGACCACTGAATTAAACTCTGAGTAATGGAACATGGAAGCTCCTTTTAGGAGGCCAGATAAGAAACTGAGGAAGAGGAATTCAGTTCAACCGCTGTTGGAGGGCTTCCTCTCTGACAGAACATTCTAGACCCTGTTTTTAGCAATAACTAAAGCAAATGAAAATATTCTTTTCTTCCTGGAACTTAACATTCAGGTAGGAGAGATAGGCAATAAATGAAATATGTAACATTTCAGAAAGGAGAAGATACTCTGAAGGAAACTGAAGTAGGTAGTGGTGCAGGGTTGCAATTTTAAAATAGGGAAGACCTCACTGAAAAAGAGACATTTGAGGAGAAATCTAAAGGATATAAGGTAGTGAATTATGTAGTTTTATGGAGATCAGTATTCCCCAGTATGTTTAAAAGAGGTCGAGACACCCAAGGTGGCCAGAGCAAAGTAAGGCAGGAGAGAGCAGAAGATTAAGTTAAATAATAGAACATAGGAAACAATATAGCATGGAACATTACAGACCATTGTAAGGTTATTGACTTTTAATTTGAGGGAAATGGGAAGCCACACTCAGTTTTGAGTTAGGTGGTGACATCTGATACACATTTTAAAAGTATCATTCTAGTTGCTATGTTGAAAACAGAGGCATAAGAGAGTACATACAGACCAATCTTGAAAGAGTTTTGCTGTATAGGAGAGCTGAGAAAAGGGATGATTGCTGGAAGAGGATATGAAGTCAAAAAGTTTTTTTAAATGAGAGAAATTATATCATGTTTGGGTATCAATGGGAATAGTTGATGGAAGAGATAAGCATGTCCTGTAGGTCTGTAGGAGCTTTAGTGACCAAGATGCCTATAAACCAGGATTTCTCAGCCTTTGGCATCATTGACATTTTACCCAGTAATTCTCTGTTCTGTGCTGTGTGGGATGTTCAGCAGCAACCCTGGCCTTTGCTCTCTAGATGCCAGTAGCGCCCCCCTCAGTTGTGACAACCAAAATGTCTTCACACATTGCCAAATATGCCTAGGGGTGCTGAGGGGAGAATTGCCTCTGACTGAGAACATGTTATATAGGCTGATGACAAGAGTTAAAGCTAAAGTTGTTTGAGGGAAGAGAACAGTAAAGAGTTGAAATAGCAAGGAAGACGCCTATTCCACTTCCAGGTCCAGTGGTATGAGATGTGTGACAAGTAAAAAAAAAGTTTACCATCTGAGAAGGCCATAGGGATATTGCATGGGAGTTAAATTAGAGCAAGAAAGTACAGTGGGAGTTTAGAGTAGATGTTCAGAATAGGAGTTCTGCTGATAACTAAGTGTGAGTTCCAGAGGGTATGACAGAAAGGTTTCAGGAGTCAGGTAACAATGAGAGATGGATCTGAAGGGGGGTAGTATGAATAGCCAAACAGGGATTCTTGGCATGATGAGATAATTTTGGTAGTCTCAAATTAGGTTTGGTTGGTGGGCCCCTAACTTTGGGGTGGGGCAAGGGTCTTAGTGATAGCAAACTGCCCAGGAGTTACCTCTTCATCCCTGCAGTGGTATCTGGAGGCTCTGCAAAGCAGTGAGATACTGGCATCCTTTCTAATTTTGAACTTGAAGAGTTTCTGGACGAAATTAAATTATCTGATTCTTTGAGTGCAGGAGATAAGACAGATGTAGAAGGAATTGCAATACAAAGGAATATGTTCTGAGTCCACCTTATCAGAAGAGATAATTGGGAAATAGAACTTTGGGGCAGAAATTCTCCAGAACCTGAGGAGGCTAATACTGATTTTTGAGGTTTTCACTTTTCAGAGTAAGTGAGAAGGACTATGAAATGAGTTTACATGACTGACCTTTATACCATTTTTTTTAGTGCTTTACCTTTTATTATCCTTGTGAGATGTAATATGCTAATTTTTATTTCATACTCTTTAAAATATCCTTTTAAAAATACAAGATGGTAAAAGTAGATGGTAGGGTTTTTTTTTTTTATTCTAATCTTCACAGAATAAAAGTTGGCAACCTTATGTCTCCAAATATTAGGTGCCTACTTTGTCCTGGACACTGTGCTAGTCACTGTATCATGGTGAGCAAAGCAGATGTGATCTCTGCTTGCACAGAGTCAGAGTAGTGATTCCTGTGGACATGTGGGTTATTTTTTTGTTACAAATAATAGAACAATGCACAGCTTTAGTTAGCTTTCTTAGGCTGGGTTCTCAGAATCCATATTACTCTTTAAGTCTTCATAGCATTATTATTAGATTATTTAGGTCTTACAAAAATAGTCACTTTGAAGAAATTGTTTACAATAAACTATACAACTTCCATTCCATTGACTTAATCCTGTTAATTTTTGTACAGTTTCTAGATGTGAATAAACTAACTGAAATATCAAAAATTATAATTGCAACATTTTTTGATTGATAAAACTGCTGCTTTTGAAGTTTCTTCTAAGCTTTTATAATTCTTCATAACTATACCCTTTACCTCCACAAGATGGAGTAAATGATCTAGATAGGAACTGTTAACTTGAAATTAGAACTTCTTATATTAAATATCTTTGCCTGAAAATCTGTAATATTAGTAGTATTGATTATCAGACCTTAGAAACAACTGTGAAAATTCACACAGCAGCTTCCCTGTATTCCAGAAAGGTGATTGTTGTAATTTAACAAAGGAAGTACACTCTCTCAGTGAAAACCTTTGCAGCGCCCCTTGCCTTTGATCAGTATTTAAGAAGCAAAGTAAATAATTAGAAAGCCGTGATTTCTTTTTATTATATATTGGCTGTGGGAGGGGTGTATTTGATTGTTGAACTGAAATGAGTAGTTACCCTTAGGCAAAGAGGCGGGTGTTATTTCATCTCAGTATCTTGTACTTCACTTGGCCTGTTTGCACTTCTTAGGTGCCCTTTTTGTGCCTTTGGCCCTCTGCTACTGAATCCTATTATTGGAAATGTTAAATCAGAATTTATACTAATCTACATAGGAACCTTAAAAAAAGTTTTTTCTTTCTTGGCCCTCAAGAAAACAAAGGAAGTGTTCCCAAATTAATATATACTTTTATAAGTTTATTAGAAAAGCATTTGAGAAACATTCATTTCTTAAAGATGTGGGATTGCAGTATCACTGATGCCTAAGCGTAGTTCAGAGTTTAATTGCTTTGAAGGTTGATACTTTATTGATCTTCTAGTCTTTATTAATACAGAAACTCCTGGACAGTACTATGTGGAACTAATTTCAGGCATAGAAGTCAGAAGTATGATGTAAACTTTTACTCATTTACTCTAAGCACAGATTGCTCATAACTGAACAAACTGTAGTTGTTCATGGGAAGTTCCTACTGAAGAATGTAGTCTGTAAAAGCCCAGGAAAGAATATCCTTGATTTTTTTTTAAGTGATATTGTTCTAGTATATTTCCATATTAATTGCCATTTCTGGACTTGGATTAAAATTTTATTTAAGGGAAGAGGAGTATATGTTATTTGCTTTAGGTGCTACCATTTTATTCTTTATATCCTATATATTAGTTGTTGGTATGTAACATTTTGTGACAGTTATTTTATCTATGTTTATGTGGACCATTTAACAAGGATTTTCCTTTTCAGTTTAGTTATTCTTACAAATTTTCTAAATTAGGTATTTTTCTTTCCTTCTTTTGTCTTCTGCACATTTTTTTCTTTTCTTGTCATTATTGGCCAAAGTTCAGTGTTTCTAGTCGTGCTAACAGAAACACAGTATTAACTACAGTAGTTTTAGATTTTCTAGAAGCTGCATTAAAGTGATAAAAAAAGGTAAAATTTATTTTACTAATGTACTTTATATAACCCAGTATAACCAAAATATTTACATTTTAATATGTAATCAATTTAAAATATTAATTACATATTCTCTTTATATATGAAGTCTTAAAAGTTCAGTGTCTTTTTTTTATACTTACATCTCAATTCAGACTATTCACATTCCAGGTTATCAGTAGTCACATGGGACTAGTGGTAACTGTATTAGATAGTACATTTCTAAATCATTAAGGCCCATATTCTACTTTGCTACTTTAGAGATTAAGTAAATTGTTTATGAGTTTAGATTATCACATGAAGGCTGGTAAAAAATGTTTGCATATTGCCAGCAGTGTATCTGTGGAAGGCTTTCAGGTCATGATTCCTAGAGTTATAAGGAATTCTGCTTTAGTAAGAGTAATAAACAAGGCTATGAAACTGTCCCTGACATTGCTGAATCTGTATAGAATACCTTGGCCTCTGAATTGAGATAGGTTAGGTTGTGCTCCTCAGCCTAAAACAACTCTCAAACCTTAGTAGATTAATAACAAATAATTGTTTTTTGTTCCAGTATTTCTTGTTCCTTGTCCAAAGTGGATGGGCAAGGGGAAGCTGTTCTCATAGTTGGTTACAAATTCAGGGAAATGAGACCCCCTCTCAGCATGTACTTTCACAATTACTATGGCAAGGGACAAAAAATCGTGGGTTGCAGTTTGAATCATGTTTCTTTGTTATGAATAAAATTTTAAGACTTAGGGAATATTTCATTTAAAAACACAAAGTCAGAGGATACTATAATGAACCCCCAGGTGTATGCATCATTGTGCTTCCCAGACAATATACTTCTTACGTGTCTTGTCCCACAATTAGTGCATAAATATTTTAGCATAAAAGTGTTTTTTAAAGTACCATAATTTTATTATCATACCTAACAAAATTAACATTCTTTGGTAATATCTAATATAATCTCTGTATTCCTTGTTTCCTAATTGTTTCAAAGATGTATGTTTACAGCTGGTTTGTTCAAATAGAGACCCATACAGTATCTATACGTTGCGTTGGTTGCTATGTTCTTTAAGTTTCTCAATTTGCAGTGGTTCCTCTCTTCCCACTTCTTTTTTATTGTCATTTTTTGTGGAATTGGTTGTTTTTCTAAAGAATTTCCCACATTTCTGCATTTGATTGACCCTGTTCTTGTGGGGTAGAGTTTGACATGTTTCTCTCTCCTGGTGTTTCTTATAAACTGACAGATCTAGAGATTTTATGGGATTTGGCTCAATTCTTTGCCAAAACAAAAGTACTTTTATTTTACTTTGCTTTTCTTCTCATGTAAATAAAATCTTGGCTCTGCATAAATAAGTGTCTCCTATGTTATTCAAATATATTTTTGATGACATAGAGCTCTCTCTGTCTGGCTCAGCTCCTCTGCTTTAACTCGTGAAAGGAAAACAAGACTGCTAGAGACTTATCCATGTTTTTAGCACTTCCCAATGGGATTTATTTACTCTTGTGATTCGAGAGACCGTTGTCCACTTTTCTAAGTCAGGAAAGTGTGAATATCAGTGGAAACAGGTTAGACTTTACATGTTAGAACTAATTCTTTTGTCTTTTATTTGTGTATAAATGTTCAGTTTCTGTAACATGATTGAGTACAGGACAGAACTTTCTAATTTCCCAATTTTCAAGATTGACATTACTTTTCCTTATTTGCTTGGCTGTTATAAAAACAATGGAAATGTTCTTGCTGCTGTTGTTTTATTTCTCAAAACTCCTAACATCTTTTATTCCTTTATTATTTTGTGTTTCTAAGTATTCCATCAATACTTCAGTAATAATAATACTCTCCTGTTTTTAGAGCAGTAATTTTGCTAACTAGTTACTTTAATTTTGAATGAACTGTGTCATCACATGGCAAATAGTGCTTCTCTAGGCATTCTGGTTAATAAAGCTTAACTGTTTAAAATGTTTATCTCCATCTTTTCTTTTGTTAGGTAATTTCTTAAAAACAAGAGTTCTTCTCGTAGCTTTTAAAATCTATTAATTGTATTTTCTTCCTGTATGGGTGATTTGTTGTGCAAAGTGAGGTTAAGATATAAGGATGGGAAAGTGAGGAAATAAGGTTACTGACATGCTTATCCTATGGTAAAATGAGGTGTCTGTAGAAAGCTATATTAACAGGTTGAAATATGACATGGTATATACTCTTCTTTGTCAGTAGACTTGTTACTTCACCATGGCAATTAGAGTTTATCTATATATTTTGCAATCTTGTTTTTTATGTCATAAGGGAAAATGACAAGAAAATCTCCTGTAAAAGATTTATTTGACCTAGTTACAGGGTATGGTCTAAGAATCTAGACTCAATATTGATGACCTTGTTTTATTAAGAGGAGATTAAAGTGTATTCAGTTCATTTGATTTCAGAACCCCAGAAATTTAATCATTAATTCAAAACTTGTATCTTAGACCTAAGATGATTCTATCACAGTCATGCTAGGTATTTCCTCCATGTACTTTCTCATCATTCATTCGCTTCTTTATGGATAGCCATGTTTTATTTCTAGCTCACTGTTCTTCAGAGTAGAGTAGATTGAATCATAACATAGCATTAGACCTGGGGTTTTTTTTTTTTTGAGAAAGGGCAAAAAAAAGTCTTTAAATGAGTAAAATTATTTCTAGGCAGAAAAGTTTAGCAACTACTGGTCTAATAACTCTTAGAATTTATGTGAAAGGGAGTTCTATTATTGCAGTTTCTATAATAATTTTTTTAAATGCAGTCTGTGAGTCTAGTAACTAATTAGAATGTCAAGACTCTGTGAGAGTTTAAAAATTATACTTAAGATTATGTTTGTTACAACTTAGCATCAGGAAGCCTGGTCAGACAAATAGATACAGCCAAATATTGAACCATTATGTAGCCATGTTGAAAATAAGGTAGTTGTACATATACAGATAGAGAAAGAGTTCTAAAATATATTAAATGAGGAAAGTAAGGTACAAAATACATATAACATAATCCCAGTCTTTAAAATTAAAAGGATGTGCATATACTGACATATGCAAAAATATTTTTCTAGAAGAACAAGAACATGGTTTTTATATATTTTTTGAAATTTTAATCATATACATCTACTTTAATGAAAATACATAAAAAATTAAAAGTTTATTTATGTGTAACAAAACATTAGAAAGTCTTTTAAATTTCAGATCTGTTTATTGTCCTTGGAAATACTAGAAAAGACAGTGAGAATCTGTGTTATTTTCCTCATGGTAGGAAACATTATGGTTCGTAAATTCAGAAAACTATTATTTAAAACAGGATTACGTTTTCCTAGGATTTCCACTTAAACAGAGTTAATTTGGAAGAGTCTTCAGGATTGGAAAATTCTCCAGCTGGTGCTAGACCAAAGAGAAAAAACAAGAAGTCTTATGATTTAACTCCAATTGATAAATTTTGGCAGAAACATAAAGGAAGGTAAGTAAGAAAAAATCAGTAAGTAAAGAAATGCAGATGTTATCTGACTTGAGGAATTTGATTAAAAAAAATAAAGGTCATGAGAGTTCATCTATATGAAGAGTAGGAGCTATTATTAAATAATCTATAGATATGTATCTTTATTGCTTGATTTCTTCCTGACCCCTGGGTTGTTTTTTGTTAGTTCTTTTGTAGAGGCCACTTCCCTCTTCAGTAAGCTTGTACCATATGGTTTTACAGATTTTACAGATAATCTTTCCAAATTTTGTTGCTATCCCCACTGAGCCTCTCTACAAGACCATTTCTGATTAAAATGGGTTTTTGTGATAGGGAAACATTGAGGTGTGATTTTTCCTTTTTGTTCCTTGTTTGCTTTCATACAAATCCCATTTTTAGATATCTGTGGAGAGAATACATAAGCTTGAAAACCAGATTTATTCAAAGTACATTAGAAATGAGAGGTGAAGAAATTGTAATAATTTGCCATGTGATATTTTTTATAGGCAGATAACAGATTGTGTCACTGTGTCCCCTTAAAAAGTGTAGGGTATTTCATAAGTGAAGTAATTGTTACAAAAGTTATCTAGTAGTTATTATTGCTAGAGAAATCATTCTAAATAAAAAAAATCATTCCTCTGAGAGAAAAAAATGTTTTTCAGTAATCATGGAAATACCAGGTTATTTATTATTATTTTGAATATTTCAAGTGTTACTATATCGGTCTACCTATATAAATCTATGTCCTTGATATGGCTGTTCCTTTTGGCCTCATTTATGTTTCAGGAGAAGTAGGGTACAGACTTGGTTCATCATGCTGGGATTTTTTATATGTTGTATTTATAACTTTTTTTTAACACTGAAAAATTGCACTGCTATAACAAAGAAATTTATTTTCTCTGCACAGAAAAAGTCACTATCTTCCTCTTTCTGACTGGCACTTTTGGGTACTATTATAATTTATTTTAAATAATTTTCTTCTCTTTGGAATTTCATAGAGTACATTTCCTTCCAGAATGGTGAAGTACAAGAAATTATATTTACGTTATTTATAGAGGATGCAGTATATTTTGAAGTTAATTTTAAAGTTCACATTCCCTAATAGAAAAAGTTAAAGAAAAAAATCTCTTTATTTTCAAATATGGAAATTGTGAATATTTTCTTTAGACCACATGTTTAGGAACAATCAAATGAGATCAATTGAACAGTAAGAACTTTAATTTTTTGTTTGTAAGCAAAAATAGCACTGAATAGTCTTCACTCTGAATATTGTACTATAATAGTAATGTGGACACAAAGACACTGGGAGACAGCATAGTTAAACAAGTGACTTCAATCTCTCTGAGCTTCAATTTCCTCATCAGTAAAATGTGGGTATGATAGTTCCACCTATCGCCCTGTTTCAGAAGGTTGTCAGGAAGATTAAGTGAGATATTATAAAGAAGTAACTTGCCCAAACCATCCAACTTTCATTGGCAAAACCAGAGGTAAAACCCAATTCTGGCAGATGACATAGTCCCTGGTCCTAATTAATAGTGTGCACCTCATCGAGACTGTGATCAGGATTAAAAGAGAGAATAGAGACAAATTTTTAACATAGTGTTTGACATACCGTAAGCGCTCAATAAATAGGAGCAGTTACTATTACCTGTTAACTCTGAGACCTGAAGATACTAGAGATTTTTAAGGATCATCAAGCCCAACCAGCACATTTTACATGCTTAGGTGCAACTTTTTGCCAACATAGAATCTGTTGGAGCTGGGGTTGATACTTGCAGTTGTCATGTAAAACTGGGCTGTGTTCCTCAAAATTCTTTCAGGAATTTCTGTCATTCCTGTCACTCTACATTGGATTAAATGTGCTGATCATTAGTGAGGTGTTACCAAGTGTTAGGGCTGAGGAAGGGGGAAAGGTTTTTGTTCCATTACTGATGATGTATGACCTTTTCTTTCTTAAAGGAGGAAAAGCTTCTGGCCTCCCCCAAGGCTGCAGATGAAAAATACTCATGTTAGGAACCATATCATGGTCAACATATATTTATGTAGAATTACTGAAGATTGGTGCTGCATGACACTTTTTCTCCCAGATCTGTTCAGGGATGACAGATCAGTTGTTTCTAAAGTCTGTGGAAATTTCTGTTAAACTGTGTTCACCTGGACATAGATATCAGGCATTAGACCAACAAACTGTGGTCTATGTTCTATTTTTACCAGTAGTAGTCTACAAAATTAAGCTTACAGAATTTAAAGATTTTTTTCACACTTACTAAATGTAACTTTTAAAAAAAGTCTTCATAATCGTTGAATGACCCTTTGACACTATGCATTAATTTGGGTGGTAATATTTAATACATGTTTGTTATACCCTTGACTTCTCTTCCTTTGTTTTTCAGTCACTGAAATATTTTACTTTTTTCCCAACAAGTGTATAGGTGTTATGGTTAATGAAAAGAATTGAAATAAAATTTAAATATGTTTAGATGTATAAGTATTATGATATACATTTTAAAGAAATAGTGTTTATAAGTAGATATCACAAGGCTATATAGTTGTATTTATGCAAAATGTTTTCTGCCTGTATTACATAAGATATATTCAAATCAAACAAATACATTTAAAATAATAATAAATCCTCATTGTACATATTTCAAAATTCACGCGAAAATCAGTATTTTAACATCATACTCATAGTTTTGCAATACTGTTTCAGTCCATTCCCAGAAGTTGCAGAATCAGTTCAGCAAGAACTAGAATCATACAGAACACAGGAAGATGAGGTTAAACGACTTAAAAGCATTATGGTAAGATTCTGTTTGCTTTCTTAAAATTATAAGGAAGCAGAAGGACTTCTGGAGGGAGAAAGGTTAATTTTTTTTTCTCTCAAAAATTCAAGGTCATTCATTTTTTAATAACAAAAAAATATTCTCAGCTTATATAAAACATCTTTTTCAAAAAGAAATCTGAAAGGAACAAACTACTTTAGGAACAATATGAATTTATGATTTGAAAAATGTGAATGTGGCTTAATTTTAGAGATGTATGTTCCACATATAGATATATGTTCTAGTACATTCTGTTATACATGTTTTCTTTTGGTATCGTTAATGTACAATTACTTGAACAACATTATGGTTACTAGACCCCCTATTATCAAGTCTCCCCCACACACCCCATTACACTCACTGTCCATCAGCATAGTAAGATGCTATAGAATCATTACTTGTCTTCTCTGTAAATACTGCCTTTGCCATGTCCACGCCCCCCGCTACATTATGTGTGCTAATTGTAATGCCCCTTATCCCCTCTTATCCCTCCCTTCCCACCCATCCTCCCCAGTCCCCTTCCCATTGGTAACTGTTAGTCCATTCTTGGGTTCTGTGAGTCAGCTGCTGTTTGGTTCCTTCAGTTTTCTTTGTTCTTATACTCCACAAATGAGTGAAATCATTTGATACTTGTCTTTTTCCACATGGCTTACTTCACTGAGCATAATACCCTCTAGCTCCATCCATCTTGTTGCAAATGGTAGGATTTGTTTTCTTCTTATGGCTGAATAATATTCCATTGTGTATATGTACCACATCTTCTTTATCCATTCATCTTCTGATGGACACGTAGGTTGCTCCCATTTCTTGGCTATTGTAAATAGTGCTGCGGTAAACATAGGGGTGCATATGTCTTTTTCAAACTGTGCTACTGTATTCTTACAGTAAACTCCTAGGAGTGGAATTCCTCGGTCAAATAGGATTTCTGTTTTTAGTTTTTTGAGGAACCTCCATACTGCTTTCCACAATGGTTGAACTAATTTACATTCCCACCAGCAGTGTAGGAGGGTTCCCCTTTCTCCACATCCTCACAAACATTTGTTGTTTTTTTTTAATATACTTTATTTTATTATCATTAATTTACAATTACATGTGCAATATTACGATTATTAAACTACCCTTCATCAGGTCCCCCCCACCAACCCCATTACAGTCACTGTCCATCAGCGTAGTGAGATGCTATAGAATCACTACTTGTCTTCTCTGAGTTGTACTGCCCTCCCGTGCCCCCCCAACATTATATCTGCTAATCGTAATGCCCCTTTTTCCCTCTTATCCCTCCCTTCCCGCCCATTTTCCCCAGTCCCTTTCCCTTTGGTAACTATTAGTCCGTTCTTGGGTTCTGTGAGTCTGCTGCTGTTTTGTTCCTTCAGTTTTTTTCTTTGTTCTTATACTCCACATATGAGTGAAATCATTTGATACTTGTCTTTTTCGGATTGGCTTATTTCACTGAGCATAATACCCTCTAGCTCCATCCATGTTGTTGCAAATGGTAGGATTTGTTTTCTTCTTATGGCTGAATAATATTCCATTGTGTATATGTACCACCTCTTCTTTATCCATTCATCTACTGATGGACACTTAGGTTGCTTCCATTTCTTGGCTATTGTAAATAGTGCTGCAATAAACATAGGGGTGCATCTGTCCTTTTCAAATTGGGCTGCTGCATTCTTAGGGTAAATTCCTAGGAGTGGGAATTCCTGGGTCAAATGGTATTTCTATTTTGAGTTTTTTGAGGAACCTCCATACTGCTTTCCACAATGGTTGAACTAATTTGCAGTCCACCAGCAGTGTAGGAGGGTTCCCTTTTCTCCACATCCTCGCCAACATTTGTTGTTGTTTGTGTTTTGGATGTTGGCCATCCTCACTGGTGTGAGGTGATATCTCATTGTGGTTTTAATCTGCATTTGTCTGATGATTAGCGATGTGGAGCATCTTTTCATGTGCCTGTTGGCCATCTGAATTTCTTCTTTGGAAAGTGTCTATTCATGTCCTCTGCCCATTTCTTAATTGGATTATTTGCTTTCTGTTTGTTAAGGTGCATGAGTTCTTTATTTATTTTGGATGTCAACCCTTTATCGAATACGTTTTTTATGAATATATTCTCCCATACTGTAGGATGTCTTTTTGTTCTACTGATGGTGTCCTTTGCTGTACAGAAGCTTTTCAGCTTGATATAGTCCCACTTGTTCATTTTTGCTTTTGTTTCCTTGCCCGGGAGATATGTTCATGAAGAAGTCACTCATGCTTATGTCCAAGAGATTTTTGCCTATTTTTTTTTATAAGAGTTTTATGGTTTCATGACTTACATTCAGGTCTTTGATCCACCTTGAGTTTACCTTTGTGTATGGGGCTAGACAGTAGTCCAGTTTCATTCTCTTACATGTAGCTGTCCAGTTTTCCAACACCAGCTGCTGAAGAGGCTGTCATCTCCCCATTGTATATCCAAGGCACTTTATCAAATATTAATTGACTGTATATGTTTGGGTTAATGTTTGGATTTTCTATTCTGTTCCACTGGTCTGTGGGTCTGTTTTTGTGCCAATACCAAATTGTCTTGATTACTGTGGCTTTGTAGTAGAGCTTGAAGTCAGGAGTGTAATTCCCCCTGTTTTATTCCTCCTTCTCAGGATTGCTTTGGCTATTCGGGGTCTTTTGTGGTTCCATATGAATTTTAGAATTATTTGTTCCAGTTCATTGAAGAAAGCTGTTGGTAGTTTCATAGGGATTGCATTGAATCTGTAGATTGCTTTAGGTAGTAAAGCCATTTTGACAATATTTATTCTTCCTAGCCAAGAGCATGGGATGCATTTCCATTTGTTAGTGTCCTCTTTAATTTCTCTTAGGAGTGTCTTGTAGTTTTTCAGAGTACAGGTCTTTCACTTCCTTCGTTAGGTTTATTCCTAGGTATTTTATTCTTTTTGATGCAATTGTGAATGGAATTGTTTTTCTGATTTCTCTTTCTGTTAGTTCATCATTAGTGTATAGGAAAGCAACAAATTTCTGTGTGTTAATTTTGTATCCTGTAACTTTGCTGAATTCAGATATTAGTTCTAGTAGTTTTGGAATGGAGTCTTTAGGGCTTTTTATGTACAGTATCATGTCATCTGCAAATAGTGACAATTTGACTTCTTCTTTACCAATCTGGATGCCTTGTATGTCTTTGTTTTGTCTGATTGCTGTGGCTAGGGCCTCCAGTACTATGTTGAATAACAGTGGAGAGAGTGGGCATCCTTGTCTTGTTCCCGATCTTAGATGAAAAGCTTTCAGTGTCTCGCCGTTAAGTATGATGTTAGCTGTGGGTTTGTCATATATAGCCTTTATGATGTTGAGGTACTTGCTATCTATACCCATTTTGTTGAGAGTTTTAATCAGGAATGGATGCTGAATTTTGTCAAATGCTTTTTCAGCATCTATGGAGATGATCATGTGGTTTTTGTTCTTCTTTTGTTGATGTGGTGGATGATGTTGATGGATTTTCGAATGTTGTACCATCTTTGCATCCCTGGGATGAATCCCACTTGATCATGGTGTATGATCCTCTTGATGTATTTTTGAATTCGGTTTGCTAATATTTTGTTGAGTATTTTTGCATCCATGTTCATCAGGGATATTGGTCTGTAATTTTCTTTTTTGGTGAGGTCTTTGCCCGGTTTTGGTATTAGAGTGATGCTGGCTTCATAGAATGAGTTTGGAAGTATTCCCTCCTCTTCTATTTTTTGGAAAACCTTAAGGAGAATCGGTGTTATTTCTTCTCTATATGTCTGGTAGAATTCAGAGGTGAATCCATCAGGCCCAGGGGTTTTGTTCTTGGGCAACATTTGTTGTTGTTTGTCTTTTGGATGGCAGCCATCCTCACTGATATGAGGTGATATCTCATTGTGGTTTTAATTTGCATTTCTCTGATGATTGGCGATGTGGAGCATCTTTTCATGTGCCTGTTGGCCATCTGAATTTCTTCTTTGGAGAAGTGTCTGTTCAGCTCCTCTGCCCATTTTTTAATTGGCTTATTTGCTTTTGGTCTGTTGAGGTGCATGAGCTCTTACATAATTTGGGTGTAAACCCCTTATCGGATACATCATTTATGAATATATTCTCCCATACTGTAGGATGTCTTTTTAGTCTGATGGTATCCTTTGCTGTACAGAAGCTTTTAGTTTGATATAATCCCACTTGTTCATTTTTGCTTTTGTTTCCCTTGCCCAGGGAGATATGGTCATGAAGAAGTTGCTCATGTTTATGTCCAAGAGATTTTTGCCTATATTTTTTTCAAAGAGTTTTTTATGGTTTCACGACTTACATTCAGGTCTTTGATCCATTTTGAGTTTACTTTTGTGTATGGGCTTAGACAATAATCCAGTTTCGTTCTCTTGCATGTAGCTGACCAGTTTTGCCAACACCCGCTGTTGAAGAGGGTGTTATTTCCCCATTGTATATCCATGGCTCCTTTATCGTATATTAATTGACCATATATGCTTGGGTTTATATCTGGGCTCTCTATTCTGTTCCACTGGTCTATGGGTCTGTTCTTGTGCCAGTACCAAATTGTCTTGATTACTGTAGTAGAGCTTGAATTCAGGGAGTGTAATTCCCCCTGCTTTATTCTTCCTACTCAGGATAGCTTTGGCTATTTGGGGTCTTTTGTTGTTTCATATGAATTTTAGAACTATTTGCTCTAGTTCATTGAAGAATGCTGTAGGTATTTTGATATGGATTGCATCGAATCTGTAGATTGCTTTAGGCAGGATGGCCATTTTGACAATATAAATTCTTCCTAGCCAAGAGCATAGGATGAATTTCCATTTATTACTGTCTTCTTTAATTTCTCTTAAGAGTGTCTTGTAGTTTTCATGGTAAAGGTCTTTCACTTCCTTTGTTAGGTTTATTCCTAGGTATTTTATTCTTTTTGATGCAATTGTGACTGAAATTGTTTTCCAGATTTCCCTTTCTGCTAGTTCACTGTTAGTGTATAGGTATGTGACAGGTTTATATGTGTGTATTAATTTTATATCCTGCAACTTTGCTGAATTGAGATATTAGATCTAGTAGTTTTGGAGTGGATTCCTTAGGGTTCTTTATGTACAATATCATGTCATCTGCAAACAGGGACAGTTTGAGTTCTTCCTTGCCAATCTGGATGCCTTTTATTTCTTTGTGTTGTCTGATTGCCATGGCTAGGACCTACAGAACTATGTTGAATAAAAGTGGGGAGAGTGGGCATCCTGTCTTGTTCCCGAACTTAACAGAAAAGCTTTCAGCTTCTTGCTGTTAAGTATAATGTTTGCTGTGGGTGTGTCATATATGGCCTTTATTATGTGGAGGTACTTGCCCTCTATACCCATTTTGTGTAGAGTTTTTTATCATGAATGGATGTTGAATTAGTCAAATGCTTTTTCAGCATCTATGGAGATGGTCATGTGGTTTTTGTCCTTCTTTTTGTTGATGTAGTGGATGATGTTGATGGATTTTCAAATGCTGTACCATCCTTGCATCCTTGGGATGAATCCCACTTGATCATGATGGATGATCTTTTTGATGTATTTTTTAATTCGGTTTGCTAATATTTTGTTGAGTATTTTTGCATCTATGTTCATCAGGTATAATTGGTCTGTAATTTTATTTTTTTGTGTGGTGTCTTTGCCTGGTTTTGGTATTAGAGTAATATTGGTCTCATAGAATAAGTTTGGGAGTATTCCCTCCTCTTCTACTTTTTGAAAAACTTTAAGGAGGATGGGTATTAGGTCTTCACTAAATGTTTGATAAAATTCAGCAGTGAAACCATCTGGTTCAGGAGTTTTGTTCTTAGGTAGTTTTTTGATTACCAATTCAATTTCTTTGCTGGTAATTGGTCTGTTCAGATTTTCTGTTTCTTCTTGGGTCAGCCTTGGAAGGTTGTATTTTTCTAGAAAGTTGTCCATTTCTTCTAGGTTATCCTGTTTGTTACCATATAATTTTTCATAGTATTCTCTCATAATTTTTTGTATTTCTGTGGTGTCTATAGTGATTTTTCCTTTCTCATTTCTGATTCTGTTTATGTGTGTAGACTCTCTTTTTTTCTTGATAAGTCTGGCTTGGGGTTCTCTATTTTGTTTATTTTTCGAAGAACCAGCTCCTGCAGTCATTGATTCTTTCTATTGTTTTATTCTTCTCTATTTTATTTATTTCTGCTTTAATCTTTATTATGTCCCTCCTTCTACTGACTTTGGGCCTCATTTGTTCTTCCTTTTGTAATTTCATTATTTGGGAGTTTAGACTGTTCATTTGGGATTGTTCTTCTTTCCTGAGGTAGGCCTGTATTGCAATATATTTCCCTCTTAGCACGGCCTTTACTGCGTCCCACAGATTTTGTGGTGTTGAGTTATTGTTGTCATTTGTCTCCATATATTGCTTGATCTCTGTTTTATTTGGTCATTGATCCATTGATTATTTAGGAGCATGTTATTAACCCTCCATGTGTTTGTGGGCTTTTTCATTTTCTTTGTGTAATTTATTTCTGGTTTCATACTTTTGTGATCTGAGAAGGTGGGTGGTACCATTTCAGTCTTTTTGAATTTACTAAGGTTCTTTTGGTGGCCTAGTATATGATCTATTCTTGAAAATATTTCATGTGCACTTGAACAGAATGTGTATCCTGTTTCTTTTGGATAGAGTGTTCTTTAGATATCGTTAGGTCCATCTGTTCTAATATGTTGTTCCGTGCCTCTGTGTCTTTACTTATTTTCTGTCTGGTTGATCTGTCCTTTGGAGTCAGTGGTCTGTTGAAGTTTCCTAAAATGAATGCATTGCATTCTATTTCCCACTTTAATTCTGTTAGTATTTGTTTCGCATATGTAGGTAAGCCTGCGTTGAGTGCATAGATATATGTAACAGTTATATCCTCATGTTGGGCTGACCCCTTTATCATTATGTAATGTACTTCTTCGTCTCTTGTGACTTTCTTTGTTTAGAAGTCTATTTTGTCTGATACAAATACTGCAACTCCTGCTTTTTTCTCACTATTAATTGCATGAAAAATCTTTTTCCATCCCTTTACTTTCAGTCTGTGTATATCTTTGGGTTTGAAATGAGTCTCTTGGAGGCAGTATATAGATGACTCTTGTTTTTTTATCCATTCACTTACTTTATGTCTTTTGATTGGTGCATTCAGACCATTTACATTTAGGTTGATTACCGATAGGTATGTACTTATTGCCATTGCAGACTTTAGATTCGTGGTTACCAAAGGTTCAAGGGTAATTCCCTTACTATCTAACAGTCTAATTTAACTCACTTCGTATGCTATTACAAACACAACCTAAAGCTTCTTTTTTTTTTCCTCCTTTTTCTTCCTCCTCCATTCTTTGTATGTTACGAATCTTATTCTGTACTCTTTGTCTATCCCTTGGGTGACATCTATTTAGCCTTTGGAATACTTCCATCTGTGGGAGTCCCTCCAAAATGCACTGTAGAGGTGGTTTGTGGGAGGTAAATTGTCTCAGCTTTTGCTTTTCTGAAAATTGTTTAATCCCTTCTTCAAATTTAAATAACCTTGCTGCGTAGAGTATTCTTGGTTTGAGGCCCTTCTGCTTAATTGCATTAAATATATCATGCCACTCTCTTCTGGCCTGTAAGGTTTCTGTTGAGTAATCTGATGATAGCCTGATGGATTTTCCTTTGTATATGATCTTTTTTCTCTCTCTAGCTGCTTTTAAAAGTCTGTCTTTATCCTTGATCTTTGCCATTTTAATTATTTTATGTCTTGTTGTTGTCTTCCTTGGGTCCCTTGTGTTGGGATATCTGTGCGTCTCCATGGCTTGAGAGAATATCTCCTTCCCCAGATTGGGGAAGTTTTCAGCAATTACCTCCTCAGTGACACTTTCTGTCCCTTTTTCTCTGTCTTCTTCTTCTGGTACCCCTATTATCCGAATATTGTTCCTTTTGGATTGGTCACACTGTTCTCTCAATATTCTTTCATTCTTAGAGATTGTTTTCTCTCTCTGTGCCTCAGCTTCTTTGTATTCCTCTTCTCTAATTTCTATCCCATTTACCTCTCTTCTACTACATCTAATCTGCTTTTAAATCCCTCCATGGTATGTTTCATATCAGATGTAGAATTTCTTTATGATTGAATCTCTGACTTAAACTCATTCCTGAGTTCTTGAATATTTTTCTGTACCTCCAAAAGCATGTTTATATTATTTTGAACTCTCATTCAGGAAGATTGGTGAGCTCAGTACCATTTGGCCCTTTTTCTGGGGTTTGTGAGATTTTGGTCTGAACCATGTTCTTTTGACGTTTCATATTTCTGTGTGGTGCCCAGTAGTGCGCAGAAGCTCCAGTCTCTGGAGCTCCTCAGCCCCTAGAGTGAGGTCGGGGTTTGTACGGGAGCGGAGCTGGTTCATGGGTGGAGGAAAGATCTGTTTCCTGATTCCTGTCTGCGCTGCCTGTCTCCAGTGTCAGAGCCAGTGGGCCAAGCACACACATGTAAGCCTCTGTCGTTTGTGTCTCTAGCTCTTGTAGGCGGGGCCTCCTGCTGGCTAGCCTGCCGCCAGCATAGTGACTGCCAGTTTGTGAACTGCTTTGGCAGGCTAGCAGAAAGGTGCAGCAGGCTGCATGTCACCATGGGGGGCCTCAGGGCTGAATAGGCAGCCAGGGGGGTGGAGCACCTGAAGCTCCTCAAAGATCCCAACCAGCTGGGCAGAGCGCTCCCAGACAACCTTGTCCACCTCTCCCTTTTCCTGTGCAGCAAGCTCCGTGCAAATCCCGCCCCTTCAGCAGCCCTCTCGTTGTTAGGAAGCCACTCAGACTCCCTGCCTTTCCTCTGACAAGTGGCCAGATGTGGATCCCCTCCTCCACAAACTGCTAGAATGTCAGTCTCTCAACCACTCCATCTGTCTAAGCTCCCCAATGTCCAGAGCACCATACAATACAGGTTTCCTCTCACAAAGCAAATCTCCAGGGCTAAGTGTTCAGCAGTCCTAAGCTTCGTCCCCCTTCCCTGCTCTGTTTTTCTTCCTTCCTGCCCGTGAGCTGGGATGGGCAAAGGGCTTGGGTCCTGCCAGATTAAGGCTTTTGTATGTTACCCTGTTTTGTGAGGTCCTCTTTGTTTGTGAGGTCTGTATGCAGTCTGGTTCAGCCTTCTTTCTTGTTGCTCTTTTAGGGTTAGTTGTATTAATTAACTATATTTTTGTACTATTTGTGGTTTTGGGAGGAGTTCTTCGTCTCTCACCTCTCACGCTGCCATTGAATCTCTACTTTATATATTTTTCCCTTTATTCTACTATACTTTGATCTAACTTGAGATTTCAATTTCACTGTTTATTACTATATGACCTTTGGCAAGTGTCTGGGCTTATTTCTTTATCTGAAAATACAAGTTGATACCTTTTTTACTCATCTAACCATTTATTATTGGTGGTTACTAGAACTTTTCTATAACTAAAAAAAAAATGCTTGCTCCTTAGAGGAGAAGAATTGTTATTTTGGGTGATGTAAATCTTACTATTTATTAGTGATTTTTGGACTACATTGATGTTTATGCCTGGGCTTGGGATATCTTAGTAGTTGCCAGACCATTTTTTCCTTTCCAGGGACTGGAAGCGGAAGATGAAGGAGCCATTAGTATGCTTTCTGACAATACTGCTAAGCTAACATCAGCTGTTAGGTAAGTAAGCAGCATGTCTTCCTTGAAGTCTTCCTGTTGCTAATATTTATTTTGGAGATTAAAGATTCGGTTAATATTTTAATAAGAAGTAGTAGACAAGAGTTTATACCTGTAAGTTTAAAGAATTAAATTGTATTTTTAACATATTCTTGCTGATTTCACTTCCCTCTTTTGTATAGGAGATCATTTGCTTCTTTCACTAGTTAGAATTGTATTATGGGGATAATTTTACCAAGAACATGGTGTTGGTGATAAAGTAATGTGAGTTATTATTAACTTTTTATCATTGCTCCTATTTCATTAACTAAAGGTTAAGCAGTTTCTTTTTGGTACTTTAAACGCCATCAAGGAGAGAGGAAGCATGTTTTACAAATATAGATAAAATTATGTCTCCATTCATATAATTTTATCCTAAAATCTCCAAGCTTTAGAATCAGATATGAAATGGGAGGATAATGATATTTGGGAGGAAGATTATTTTAAACTAAGAAACATTTCATTTGTATTAAAGTAGTAAATACTGTGTTGAGGCTTAGAAATTAAATTCAGTTGAGAGACAATTTAACTTGTCACTTGGTCACTGTGTTACTGTTCTGTTTCCTCAGAGAGAAACACCCAGGTGGGTTTGCTAAGGTCTCTATCATTTTCTTGGAAAGTTTAATGTTTTTTTTTTATTTTTTTGATATTTGCAGTTCCTTACCAGAACTCCTTGAAAAAAAAAGACTTATTGATCTCCATACAAATGTTGCCACTGCTGTTTTGGAACATATAAAGGTAAATTTAACTCCCTACCAATAATGTAACTTTTTTTTATGCAGGGTTTTGTACTATGCAGGACACTGTCATATTCATTATCTCACTGAGGTGTAATTGTCAAAGGCAGTATTATTATTACATTCCTTTTTTTTTTTGCAAATGTGGAAAGTTAAGAATTCAGAAAGATTAGTGTTTTGCCCAAAGCCACATACTCAGTTAATAGAAGGTAGAGTCTGTCATGTTTCCATTATGTTGCCCCAGTACTGCATCATTATTGTCTCCACGCATATTACTGTTAACAGTAGACCTCTGTCTATCAGTAATATACAGATTTGTTTATTTTTATTTATTTATTTTAATTATTTTGGTATCATTAGTAATACAGATTTAGACATCCCTTTTACTATGTTACTAAAATATCCATTGATAACATCATTTCATTATGTAACTTGGCTCTGAATTCTTTAGTTTTAGGTGAGTCTGTTAGCAATAAGGCTTCTTACTGTCTTCTGTTGTATTGTGATTTTGAAACACATATACTGTGTCTTCTGTATGTTGTTATCTGTTATCAGTTCTTTTTTTTCTCATTACTTTATTCATGATTACCCTATTTCAGCTTGACTTTATCAGGTCTTCAGTACTCTCCTGTCATTTATTCTCAGAATTGGAGCTAAATTCCAGTAACAGGTTGAGCATACATTAGGATATAGTTATTACTCCTCCTTTCCATGTGATATGATACATTTGAAAAAGCAATGTTAAAAGCTAAATATGCTTGCTACGTGTCAAAGATATTGAAAACACCTTGGATTTATGGAAAAAAAACTTAGACATTTTTCTTTTTTAATGATTTATAAAATCAAAGGGCATTAGAAAGGAGCTAATATAAATAAATAATGGACATTATGCGGCATGGAATTTAAACCTACATAATTTCGATTGAGCTGAAACACAATTTTTTCCTTTGTTCCACATCTTGATATTGATACTTGGTATTTTCATGTACCTATAGGACTAGAAGCATACTTGCGCACTGTGTAGGTGAGTCAGTCGGCTGATGGTATTTTCCTTTCCAGATATAGCATCTCTCTCATCTCTTTACCTGAGGTCATTGTCTCCTGTGGAGATAACATATATAACCAGGTGAAATATACAGAAGAGAGCTATTTTGAGAATTTTCCTCCAGTAGGAAAGAGTTTGTTTACATTGTGAAGACTGTGAATCTAATATGAAAAGTTTTTAAAAATTTATTGCACCAAGATAAAATACAGGTACTAATTTATATCTGTTAAACTATAATTACATAATAAGGATCTTAAGATCCAGTAGACATTTTTTTGATACTTGCTGTGTGCCAGGCAGTGTCCTAGGTGCTACATGCAAATAAATACGCAGTTAAAAGCAAATTCTAAGAAGTTGTAACAGTTCTTAATAGTCCTCTGTGTGGTTTGAGATTTAAGCTATCTTGTGAACAGCTTTGACTTACAGTTTTTGTTTATTTTTTTCATTATTTAAAGTTTATTAATTCTTAATTCTAGTTTCTGTCCTCAGTTCTCACTGCTGTAAAACCAGGAAAATGCCAAGCTCAGCTCTTACTACCAAACTGAGTTGTATAATCCAAAGTAACTATCATACTTATGGAAAGTGCAGTTTTATCCTATTCATAAACTTTACAAACATCCTGCTACAAATTTTTGTGAATATTCTTTAGGTTAGAGACGATGGCTTATGGTTTGAGAAAATTCTGATTAAAGTAATTTACTTAATCATGTTTATTGGGTGGCTCTATGTATATAGTGCAAGGCCCTAGAAATTCCATAGTAAACGAGACAGACCTAAGTTTTCTGTTTTCTTGGAGCTAATACTGTAATGGCAATAAAGTAAACAAATTACACAAAGCAAAGTAACTTCAGTCATTTAGGTAATGTGAAAACAACAAAAATGGATGCTCTGAAGTAAAAGACAGTGGCTGAAAGCTGCTCTAAGAGGTTAGGAGTAAGTGGCTAGGAAATCACCTTTGATGAGGTTATATTTGAGTTTGAGACCGAAATCACAAGAAAGTGAAAATTTCAGGACCAGTCATTCCAGGCGCAGGGACTAATAGGTGCAAAGGCCTTAAAACAAGGAACTGAATTGTTGTGTTTGAGGATCTAGAAGAAGACTAATGGGGATGTGAGGAGGGAAGAAGTGATAGACTATGGAGTCAAGTGAAATAGGAATTTAATTATGATGGGAAGTCTAATTTGGAGATTAATGACATTATCTGTGTTTTAAATGGAGAATAGACTGAGGAGTGTGTGGAATGAGTGAGTTCTGGAAGTGTGGAACTGGGAGATGGCTATTATAGCTGTCTAGGTTAAAAAATTGTGTTTTTGAAGGCATAATTTACTTAAGAAATTCTTTATGATGCTTATTTATAATTTTACACTAATGATTTTATATGAGTTTTTCAGAGTCAGTATGTGCTAATGGAGGTCATCTGTCTGAGATACTTTATTTAATATGCCACCTTGCCTGACCCAAACAATTCTGCTATAAGGCTTGGTCATTTGGCTCCTTTATAAAAGAATTTGTTTCTTCCAAGGCTACTAATTATCTGGCAGAGCCTTTCATGCTCAGAAACTAATTTGTCATTCAAGGTGTTAAGTGGTTTTATATAAAAGCTACACATTTTTGGAATAATTGTTTTGCTGTAACTTAAGGAACACACCCTTTCCTTAGCAGGATCTGATTTAAAGAAACTGCTCTAAAAGACTTTGGCAGAGGGAAATAATGTCATGTATAGGACACATTCTTCGTTGGGTCACTCTGAGAAGCCCATTTAATATCAGAAGGTATTTAAATATCATTGATAAAGGAACATTCTTATTTTAAATATTCACATGTAAATTATAGTTGTATTTAGTAAACCACATATTTTAAGATTTATCCTGATATATAAGAAATTCTGTTAGTACAGAAAAATGGGAATGATTTTCGTGAAGAGTTCTCTTACAATGTTAACCATCTCTTAAGTTCTTTTCCCTTGTCAAAGTTATTTCTCAGTACTCTTAGTTATAAAATTTCTTCTCATAGTTTTCCATAATTATTAAATTTCATAATATTAAATTTTAAATGGCATGTTTATTTGTACCATTACTATGTTATATATACCATCTACCTCTGACTATAATGTTAATTGTAATTAAGAAAGTATTTTTCTGCATATCTTGCTCTTATCACCAGAACTTATTGACCATCTGAGCTTTACTTCTTTGTAAACATTTATTCACCTAAGCTATAAATATTTATTATTAGCTTTTATTATTAAACTTTTTATTCAGAGATCTTAAAACATTTCTCTTGATATTTATCTTTTTTGCAATTTTTCATATTTCTTCTTATGATGTTTAGATCATAGCTGCTTCTTCATTTCCTTAGGTCATTTCCCTGAAGCATAATACTATAAGAAATTAATTTCTTTGAAAGTCCTAGCAGTTATCTGGCAGTCAGTGTTTTGGGGGAAAGTTAAAACCTGCACACCAGTTCACAACAACTTTGGCAAATAATATCACTTAAAATTACTGATATTCTAAGGATTTTAGTGGCTTGGGTGGTTAACTTTGGTCTAATAGGCTAAAGAGTAAATTGTTGAATCCTCGTTTGTTTTCAGTAGTCCATACTTTTAAAACCTCTTTAACAGTTCTTTAATTTCTACAAATACGACCTTCTCCACTTGCTGGTTGTTGGAGAATGGTTTCTGGGGTTACTTAAATAATTTGTAGGCAAATTTTAATTTATTTTAATTATTGTTATCCCACCTGCATAGTCAAATTGAATTAACTACTCTTTAGCATCAAATACCTAAGAAAAGGAAAAGATGCCTGTGTGTAAGTCATAGTAGGTGAGAGAGAAATGGTCTGTGTCCTCTTTCCCCTAATGCTCCCACCCGAGAGGAAGAGCTCTAACATCCGAATGCTTCATCCAAGATAGCCAGCAAAGAACAAGCTGTTAATAAACTGTTGTGGGTTGAGGCTTCATTGGTGCTGAATCCTTGTTTTTGTTTTGCTGCTACTGGTGGAGTAAGTTAAGAGGTATTGAATTAAATCCAAAGACATCATCTGATCAAGCAAACATGTAGTGCTTTAGGTCTACATGCGGAACAAGACTTAGCCCTTACTAGCAGTGCTAGCTTTTAACCACAGCCTCTCCTCTAGGGGGCTATTTTTAATTTGGCTCAACTTCTGTATCTTTCTTAGGGAAAGATAAGCTTTCAAAATAAAATAGAAACTCTCAGTTGATCTCCATGAGTTTACACACCAGATTAACTGATGCCCTTTATTCCCTTGGTAAAACACAGTGACTGCTGGCCACACTGTTGATATGCTGACAGCTGGCAGCTAATAATGCTTCATGGCTTATACAAAGAATTACTTGTATATGATTCCAATCTATTTATATCAATTGTATGAGTACAGAAAGAGGATTTTTTTTTTAAGTGTCATTGATATACAGTCTTACATTTGTTTCACACAGCACAACACAGTGCTTCAATATTTTCTTTAAGGCAAGGGGAAAATGTGTGTTCTGGAGCAGGAAGTCTCCAGGGGACATGCTGTCAGTGTCTTCTGCCTGTTCTCATCCCAAATAAAATTAGTGACTATCAGAATTTGAAGAAGTTCTCTTTACTCCAAATGTGAGCAATGAGAGCTCTTGAGTAAGTAGAATATCCTTCATCTTCTCACTGACTGTGGATTTCTGGGGACTACTTCCACATCGTTTCTTTCACTCAGTGTGATGATTCATCTGTATCGTATGTATCAGTAGTACTTTCTTTTTTATTGCTGAATAGTATTCCACTGTATGGATAATGCCATTATTTGTTTATCCAGTTCACCTGTTGATGGACATTTGGGTTGATTCCAGTTTCCACTTGGCTATTACAAAGAAGCTGCTATGAACATTTGTGTACAGTGAACATGTGTTTTCATTTATCTTGGGTAAATACCTACGAGTAGAATGGCTGGAGCATATGATATTTTTGTTTAACATTTTAAGAAATCAAGAAATTATTTTCCAAAGTGGATGTACCATTTTACATTCCTACCAACAGTGTATGAGATTTCTAGTTCCTCTGTATCTGTGCCAAAGGTTGGCATAATCAGTCTTTTTAATTTTAGATATTTTAATAGGTGTGTAGTATCTCATTGTGATTTTAGTTTGCATTTTTCTAATGACTATTGTGCTTGAACTTATTTGTCAACTGTTTGTTTTTAGTCAAGTCTCTATTTTTGTTTAGTCAACTCTCTTTTGCCCGTTTTTAAGTTGGGTTGTTTATTAAGTTTTGAGAAATCTTTATTTCTTTGAATTTAACTTTTATGAATCTGTTAAATTGGGGCTTCCTAAATGATAATGCTTCATCTTCACAAAAGCAGATGGTGGAGAAGTGAGAGCAAAGAGCTGGAGAAAGGTAATTTTGGACTTCTTTTGGAGATGTGGAAGTAGTCTTCAGAAATCCATGGTCAGTGAGAAGATGAAGGATATTCTCCTCATTCAAGAGCTATCATTTCTCATACTTGGAGTAAAGAGGACTTCAAATTCTGATAGTAACTAATTTTATTTGGGATGAGAACAGGCAGAAGACACTGACAGCATGTCCCCTGGAGACTTCCTGCTCCAGAACACATATTTTCCCCTTGCCTTAAAGAAAATATTGAAGCACTGTGTTGTGCTGTGTGAAACAAATGTAAGACTGTGTATCAATGACACTTAAAAAAAATCCTCTTTCTGTACTCATACAATTGATATAAATAGATTGGAATCATATACAAGTAATTCTTTGTATAAGCAATGAAGCATTATTAGCTGCCAGCTGTCAGCATATCAACAGTGTGGCCAGCAGTCACTGTGTTTTACCAAGGGAATAAAGGGCATCAGTTAATCTGGTGTGTAAACTCATGGAGATCAACTGAGAGTTTCTATTTTATTTTGAAAGCTTATCTTTCCCTAAGAAAGATACAGAAGTTGAGCCAAATTAAAAATAGCCCCCTAGAGGAGAGGCTGTGGTTAAAAGTATATCTTTTTTTCTTGAAGCACATTCAGAATCATCTCTATATTTTCTTTTGAACCATTTTATGTAACACTCATGAAGTAAAAGTGAAAGATGTTATTATTCAAAGCTACACAAATTTTCCCAAGATTTTGCAAATACTTTATTAAATGTGACCCCGCTTTTTGTTTTTCCTGAGATTAATGTCTTTTTTGGGTCTTGTTTTTTTATTAATAGACTTTTTTTTTTTAGCAGTTTTACATGTACAGGAAAATGAGTGGAAAGTACAGAGAATTTCCCATATACCCCCTTACCATCCACCCTCAGTTTCCCCTATTACTAGCATCTTGCATTAGTGTGGGTACATTTGTTACAATTGATAAGCCAGTCTTAATTCGTTATTACTAACTATAGTCTATGTTTTCATTAGAGTTCACTCCTTGTACTTTCTGTGGGTTTTGACAAATGTGTAATGACTTGTATCATACAGAATAGTGTCACAGCCCTAAGAATCACCTGGGCTTCACTCATTCATCTTTCTCTCTCTTCCCCTGAATCCAGGCAACTGCTGATCTTTTTGCTGTATCCATAGTGTTGTCTTTTCTAGAATGTCATGTAGTTGGAATCATACTATGTCATCTTTCCAGATTGGCTTCTTTCACATAGTAATATGCATTTAAGATCTCTCCATGTCTTTTCATGGCTTAGTAGTTTATTTCTCTTTATTGCTGACTATTATTCCATCATCTGGATGTACCACAGTTACATATCCATTGAACTATTGAGGGATATCTTGGTTGCTTTCAACCTTGGCAGTTATGAATAAAGGTGCTATAAACATCCATGTGGAGGTTTTCAATAACTGGGTAAATACTTAGGAGAGTGATTGCTGTATCATATGGTAAAAATATGTTTGAATTCGTCACAAACTGCCAACTGCCAAACTGTTTTCCAAAGTGTATCATTTTGCATTCCCATCAGCAATGAATGAGAATTCCTGTTTCTCCACATTCTCACCAGCATTTAGTGTTATAGCAGGAGTGTATCTCATTTTTTATTTGCAATTCCCGAATGACATAGAATGTGAAATGTCTTTTCATATGCATATTGCCATCTGTATTTTGGTGAGGTGTTTGTTCTGGTCTTTGGCCTATTTGTTAATTGAGTTATTTGTTTCCTTATTGTTGAGTTTTAAGAGTTCTTTGTCTTTTTCGGGAAAAAAAGTCCTTTAATGGACTTGTCTTTTGCACATATTTTCTCCCAGTCTGTGGCATGTCTCCTCATTCTCTTGACAATGTCTTTCACAGAACAGAAGCTTTTAATTTTAATTAAGTCCAGCTAATTGATTATTTTTTTCATGATTGTACCTTTGGCATTGTATGTAAAAAGCCATCACTAATGCCTGGTGACATCTAAATCTTCTCCTATTTTATCCTCTAGGAGTTTCATAGTTTTGAATTACACATTTAGGTCATGATTCATTTTTACTTAATTTTCATGAAAGGTTTAGGGTCTGTGTCTAGATTCATTTTTTTTCATGTAGGTGTCAGTTTTAGCACCATTTCTTAAAAAAACTATCCTTTCTCCATTGAATTGACTTTGCTTGTCTGTCAAAGATCAATTGACTTTATTTATGTGGGTCTATTTCTGCACTCTCTTTTCTGTTCCACTGATATATTTGTCTGTAGCACCTTCAAACATGATTTCATGGATCATCTGGTTTTCACGCAAACATAATTTTTCATGGTGGCAAAACCCATTCAAACCCACAAGTATGAAATGCAACAAAATACACACCTAAATAACTGGAAATATATTAATGTGCTATTTTGTCATATTTATAAAAAGCACTGAGTTTTAGAGAATTCCAGCCATCTTGCAGGGCACAAGGCATACAGTAATGACCACATAGTCACAAGTTTATTCTCTGATGACATAAACAGACCACAGATTATTATAATACAGTATACAGATTTATCCACTTGAAGGATGGAATATCCAAATACAGCCCTGAAAGATGATGGGAGATAAACATGTAAAGAAGAAAGAAGGAAAAAGACTAGGGTATAAATGATCTTCAGCTTAGGTATACATTATATCCTGAAAGTGTAGCCCTAAGTTCATTTTAGCTTAGGATGTACTTTCCTTTAGATACTATGTGATAGATAAGTCCCTGTCCTACAAACTCTTATTTAACACATGATGTGGACTATTCCCGATGTATTGCAACAAAGAAGGTTTTATCATCCACTCTTCCTCCTGTAAAATATGGGAGTGGAATACTGGGATTCTTAATAGTAAAAGGCAGTATAACTCTCTAATCCTTGCTTGCCTTTACTTTCCCTACGGACTAGTGCTGGGGGATGGAATTGGTGCTTGGAAAAGAGAGAAAGCCAAGAAATACCACTGTAGACTTCGTCATCAGCCAGTCATAGACTTAGGTGAGAAATGGAAATCGTAGCTAGCAGTGAAAAGGCCATCCCATATGAAGGGTGGTGTCTGTAGCTGGAATGAAAGACCTGAAAAGACAAGGGAAAATCCCCTGCAATTGTAGGAAAGAAAAGAGAATTCATGTCCTTATGGGTCATCTGACAAATGTTCCTAGGTAACTGAATTTTCACAAGGTGTAAAACACATGTAGTACATGTACTACTTGTATATCCCTGATGACTCTTAAGAATTTTCCATTACTGTGAGGCAGGAGAAGCTAATTTTTAAAAATTCCATCTTTTGTTCTTTTCAAACCCAGTAGACTTCACCAAAAGCATCTGTGTGTGTATATTTTGTTAATTTGATATAAATGTTGAGGCAGTGTACTGAAAAGTGAAAAACATCAGTTCAGTTGTCCACTGCTAACTCTGAAATTTGGAGAAAAAAACACTAGAATTAAAAAAAAATCAGATTCCTCTCATAGAGGGCACTTCTAAAGGGATTTTTGAGAAATTCATGGCTGTTAGTTTATATTTGCTAGATACATTTGTATTTCATGCATAGTTCTTTGGTTTTGTGTTATAGTCCCTTCTTAATCATTTCTACTTGATACTTACTGAAGTTACCAAAAAAATATGTTTATCTTGACCTTGTTATTTTGTTTTATATTTTTAATTTGTCTGTTTTCCATGTAACTCTTGTTATCTGAATTGTATTTTCCATTGAACTTGTACTGTATAATTCTCAATCTTTGGGATTATAGAAGTGTTTCTCTTAGTAGCCACCCTTATTCCAAGGAATTGGGAAAGGACCTATAGATATTATATATATCTAATATGTAGATATATATTAATTATACACTCTATATATATATATAATGGCTGGAATACACCTTTTGCCACATATACATAAATTATGTGTATTACCAAAAAAACACAAATATGTATTAATTGACAAATATACTTTCTTTCGTAAAGCACATACAAAGGAAGCAATAAATTGTACTTCAGGAAAATATAATTTTCCCTACTCTTTATCTGTGGTGTACATTGGAGTCTGACATGGATGTGAATATCAGCTCTCTACTACTTCTACTCTGGTAACCTTGAATAAATATATGTTTCTGTGTGTCTGTTTCTTCATCTTTAAAATGGGACTAATAACTCCTGGCTCATAGTGTTATTTGGAGAATTAAATGAGATAACCTAAGTTTTTAAGCACTGTTCTCTGGTACCCTATAGAGACATTTAATGGGTCACTTGTATCTATTTCGTGTTTAGGGTTCTGCAGAAGATTTGGTTTGAGAAAGAGTCCTGAGAATCTTTGTTTAAAAACATTTGAAAACCATAGCTATAAATAAAGTGCCTTGCACAGAATAAATACTGAACAGATACTAGTTCTCTTATGCAGGTTAGAAAGTCTCTCCTTCACTCCTTCATGGGATTCCCTCCCAATCAGTATTTTGAACTACTAGTTTACTTTTGTTTAACTGTTTTATTGAGTTATAATTCAAATGTCATACAATTCACCTATTTAAAGTGTACAATTCAACAATATTTAGTGTATTCACAGAGTGGTGCAACCACAACCTCAGTGTAATTTTGGAACATTTCATCATCTCCAGAAGAAACTCCCTACCCATTAGCAATCAAGCTAACTTGCTCTTGGACTCTATTGCCATTGCTTATTAGAAGTTAAAGTGTGGGTAAGTTAATAAACACATCAGGAAGAACAAAACAAATCTAACATCTGTAGCTACATAAATCAGTGAGCCATGTTTGTGGATACAGACATTAGATTCCATTGTGGCATTTAGCATACTTAGTTTTATATATTAAATCATGAAAGACTTGATTCTTTACATGTTTCACTTCTGGAAGTTCATTCATGTACTTTCGTGACTTTTAAAGATGACTAATTGATATGACTGTGTCCTGCCCTTATCTTAGAAATTCAACAAATATTTTGTCAAGTACTTGTTAGGAGCCAGGTGCTATGTTAAGACTTCTAGGGTTAACTGATGAATTAGATACACTTTGGGGAGTTCAGTGTTTTAGAAGTGTGGCTTGTAAACAAACAAGGGTGATAGAGTGTGATTATTGTTGTTATGGAGAGGGATGTGAACTGCTGTTGGTACATGTTTAAGGAAGTAATAAATTCTTCCAGCCAAGGAGACTGGGGAGGAGCAAGAAGGGGAAAGAACAGAGACTGAAGGAGCTGCACAGAAGCTGGTCCTGGTAGAATGAGGAGAGTTCACTGGGCAGGTGATAGAGGAGGAATATATTCTTAAAAAGCTAAGAGAACAACCAGAATGTAAGCATAGAAGATTAAAAGCATGTACAGTGTTTAATGAAAAGTCAGTGAATTATTTAATGTGACTAGAGAAAACAACACCACAAACAGTAGTGAAACAGAAAGGTTTGGCTGGAGGAGATTGTGAGGCCTGAAAATCTGCTTAATACCTTATTTTATCCCCTTGTCCCTCTAACCTAGTTCCCCAGGAGTTATCTTTGACTTTTTCACCATTTTGCTTCCCATGTCCAGTCTAGTGTTAGTAATTAGTATCTGCTTTTCCTTTCCATTCTCACCACCACTACAGTGATGTCTTTCCTAGGCTCTTTTCTGTTTCTTTTGTCCATTTTTAATGTTACATTTTTCCATTCCTAGGACTTTACCTATTACCTATTTTGACATTCAGAGTAGCTTTATACTGTAGCCAGACAGTTCCTGGATCAGGGAGTTTGAAGAATAGGAAGGGCCAAGGAGTTTACAAAGAAAATCCTTGTACTTATTATATCAAGAGCTCACTCGTAAGGAAATTCTCCATGTACTATAGAATATATTGTTGAATCAAGAGTGTAGTATATTACCTTTTGTGTCAGAAAGCAGAGGGATATTAGGATGTAAACCCTATTTGTTTACATTTGCATAAAGAAACAAAAACTATGGAAGACATAAAGTACCTATCTATAGTAGGTAGAAGAGGACAGAGGTGAGAACACGTCTGTGTATACCTTTTTATGTGGACTTAATTTTTAAGCTGAATATTTCATCTGTTTAGACCTGGCCTTGTATGCTATACTGCAGGGGTCTGGTGGGATGAGGGACTCTGATTTCCTGTTGCCTCATAACATGCAATCACTCCTTAGTTTGCCATTCAGATTTCTCCACTCTGATTTTGCCTTGGTATTATGATCCCTTTAATTGGAATGAACTCTATCCATGTCCCCAAATCACTTTCAAACCTCAACTCAAAACATCACTGCCTCCTCCACAGTTGGTTAACTATTCTACCATCTTAGCTTAATACATTTATTTATGTTCTGTATATTTTGGTTCTTTGTTAGCACCTCTATTCTAATTTATTTCATGAATGGTTTTTACTCCCACTTGGACTGCTAATATTTCAGTAGAAAGCATGTTTTTTTCTCTGTTCAGGTACCTGATAATGACAGGTTTTACTTACCTTAGGGGATCCTAACATGTTAACTTCATTTGGATAATATTAACAAATTTTAAATTACAAAAGGTGTCATACAGAAAAGCTAAGTTTGGTTACTTTTCCATTATCTAAAACTTAAAAGTATCAAGTTGGAAAATTAATGAAGGAAAAGAGTTTTATTTAAGAACCATTAAAAATAACTTAGAGGCTAACTTTCTGTCCAGTAAAGGTGAAAATGTGTGGATTTGCACACTACAAAAGTAAATATAACATGACCAGCTAACATTAATTTGCATGGAATACAATATGATTTGTATGTTAGCTACTAATTAATACAATTGTAATTTATTTTATTTTTATCTTTGCTTATATGTATATGAATTTTTAAGTCAAATATGGTAAAATATTTTTTCTACATTAAGTGTATGATCAAAAGAACTTAAAAATAAGTTGTATTAGGACATGAACATTTGTTTTTAAAATTGATCATAGAAAATAGAAACTTCTAAGCAGAGAAGCCCTTAGTATGTTTTTATTACTTGATGTATTCTAATTTAATATTTATCTTGAAACAGGCAAGAAAACTAGATGTATATTTTGAATATGAAGAAAAAATAATGAGCAAAACTACTCTGGATAAATCTCTTCTAGATATAATATCAGACCCTGATGGTATGTATCATATACTTAAGGTTAATGTAAGTTTTACATCTCATATATCCAACATTCTCAATTAGAGTAAAATCTGATTAGAATTATTGTTTTATGATAATCTATTCTAAAAATTAGATAATTAAATGAACTGTATTTTCTGTTGAGAAGTTTATGGCAAGCAATAAGTGGAAAATGATTTGCATTTTATTCAGTTTAACTTTTCTTTAATGGTATTTAAGCACTTTTTATATTCATTTACTTAAAGTGATACATTCAAAGCTTAATTTCTCTGGTTCTAGGAAGATTTGAAGGTACAGCATTCAAAGCAGGTGTCTGTACGTGATATGCTTTCTAATTATTTTGGTTTAATGCTAAAGAATTTCAAAAGATGTATCTAAAACTGAAACGAATTTTAAATACTTAGGGAATTCACTTTAAAGAAACTCTAATCAATCCCTTTATATTTATCTGAATATTTATATATTATATTTTCTTAGAACAAGGCATAACTCTTTGTACTTAGAAAATGTATTCTAATTGTTGCTTTCAATTACAATAATGAGACCTACATTGGGTTCCAGCCTCTAAAATCCTTTAAACTTTAGAGACTTGTTGATCTTTTCAGAATAGTTTTCATTTCAAATCTCAGCTCTTTTCCAAAGTGAATAAAAACCATACTATTCAGCTTATATTTTGTATACAAACTATTCAGCTGAACGGTGATGGTTTTTTTTAAGTTTGTGTATGACTTTTAGACTTTATTCCAAGTTGGAAAGTAATTTTAAAAGTCCAAACTGTAATTAAATATTCTATTTATAAAAACTTCTGAGAAGCCATAAGTATTGCTCACACTTTTTAAAAGCTAGATTTGTAGCGAGAGCGCTGCATTTTGAAGGTATTTGCACTTTACAATGGAAAAAATGTAAAATATATGTCCATCACTTCAGAGCTATTCCTTGTTATTTACAGTAAGTTTTGAGTAAAGTGGACGCAAATAAGTGTGTTGATAAAAATGTGATCAGAACCTTTCTTTTCCTTTCCCCTTACTTTCTCAGTTTATTTTTAAAGACATTTAGTAGGGCAGAGCAAAATAGGTATTCATGCAAAGTGGGGGTGTGGTGCCACTTCAGTTAAGAACAGTATGTTGGAACCTGAAGTAGATGAGAAGGGCCTGTTGCATGGTGTAGAGGGAGGGTCGGTAATCTAACTTGAGGTGTCAAAGTCCAAGTGAAGTGAGCAGAGTATCCACATCTGGGAGTAGTTCAGCATGGGGGAAGGCATCCATGCAGGCGAGGGGGTAGGGGCAGAGATGTGATATTTGTTACACACAGGACACTGGTAATGTAAGTAAATACATTAGATAATATAAGGGGAGCCAAGTTTCCTGTTGTCAGGGAAGGACATTATAAATATGGGAAGGGAGAAAACTATAAAGAACACTGTAATGTTGGATTGGGATTGGAGATACTAGTATGGACTTCATGTTTTCACAATGTATTTGTCAGAGAAATAAATATAGGCATTTGTGTATATACATATATATGTATTCCCAAGCTCTGCTGAGTAGGGCTGGGAGAAACAATACCCTAATAGTAAAGATTTTAACTTATAAATACCATTTTCCAGTAGGATTCACAGGCCTGAGGTAGGAAGAGAAAGTAGAAAATGAGCCTGAAGCATTTTGTTGTGTCAGAAAGCAAGGAAAGTACTCAAAATGTGGTGGGACATGTCTTAAGGACCCAAAGTTAGTTTGAAGAAGCCCCACAGCCAGTTTATGGTAATATGAGCATCAGAATAAATAATGATAATAACAGATTATAACACACTGAATGAAAGAAGGATGCCATGAGTCCATGCAGATAGAGTAAATGAATAAATTGAAACTTTATAGGATATTTACACAGGTTCAAAGTACCTCCCTACAAAATATTTACTAATTACAAAGGGAGAACAACCAACTTTACAATGGAGAAGCCTGATAGATCTCTTACTAGGTAATAACGGTGAGCATTATCGGTAATGAGACATACTGAAATAGTGCCCCACGTAGTAGGCTGCTACACAAAGAATACAGTATCTCCTTTATAATATTCCTGCAAAGATGTATAACTTGAATCTAATCATGAGGAAATATCAGATAAAACTTAATTTTAGGATATTCTAACAAAAAAAATGTTAGCCTGTAATCTTCAAAAACATCAAGGAAAGACTGAGGAACTGTTTCATATAGAAGACAACTACATATGTAAGGTCTGATGACTCTCTGCACCTAATGATTCTGAAATTGGTCCTTTTGCCATGAGGGATGTTACAGAGACAAATGGTGAAACTTGAAATGGCACCTGAGGATTAGATAATAGTAATGTTATCAGGGCTAATTTCCTGATTTATTTTATTTGCTATATTAAACTTATTGGAGAACATCTTTGACATTTGGGAGTGATAGGACAGCAGGTCAGCAATTTACTCTCGAATTATTAAGGGAGGAAAAAACCTCCCTGAATTATACCCAGAACTCTTCTCTAAGGTATGTCTGATTATTCAGTGAGGAAACTGACTTTAAAATAGAGAGCAGTTACAATAAAGACTTACTTGTGACAAGTGCATCTAGACTGTAGCTACAGGCTCTAGAGTACCAGAAGTTGTAATGGATACACTTTTACAATTTCTGTTAGGTTCCCCTGTGATTAGTCATTATAAGCATAAGGATGCTATCCAACCCCTACCATCACATGCCTCTTAAAAACCTTAGCAGAAGTTTTGGGGAGCATTTATTAACACTGTGGCAACTATAAAATATGTTCATCCTTGAAGAAGAGTGAGAACTATTTCTTCTTTAAGCAGAATAAGTGCCTACTATTAGAAAAGGCTGTATTAGTTGCTGAGATACTAAAAGTAAAAGCAGGGACCCACATGCCCCTAAAACTGAGGGAGGGAAACCTTTCTCTCCTATTTTGGGAGCCGTGGTCCCAAGAGCCTATAGCAAGCCCCATTGCCCTTTTCCTCGCTTTGTCCTCCAGCTGCTTAGCCGTAGGTGTGGGGAAATGCACAGTTGAAAAGATAACTTAGCCAAAGCCAAGGGAACTGGAAAGTACCAGGGAGACTAAAGAGAGGAAGAGGCTCAGGAAAGCAACTCCATGAAGTTATTATGAATGCCCGGGCTCAGCCCTGAACTGCTCATACATGAATCCAATCTAAAACAGCATTACAAAGGCTGAGAGGTGAAAAGCCAGACAACCTCCCAGTTCCCATGTTGGCCACGGGCAGTGGGACAAAGCCCAGTAGCCCTGTAAAGGTTTTAAAAGTAGAATTTATGATGGAACCAGCACCCACAGAAACCGACAGCTCTGGTAGGAACTCTGGCCTGAACCAAACCAGGCTAATTCCTTGCTAAAACAAAACCATCGCGTTTCTCCTAGAATTTAAACAGGACCCTGAATCTCATAATCTAATATTTAAAATTTCCAAGATACAAAATTTATTTGTATACTTGAGAACTTTGGAGAACCTATCACTGGTCTTTATTACCATTCTTTGTCATATTGCAGGAGTTAGGATAATTTAAGAATGGGTATCTGGATTTTAAAAAATCAATGGTTCATCAGTCATGTTTTGAAAAATTCCTCCTAGTTCTTACTCCATAATAAAGTATAACAATTCTGAGTTCCTGAGTGTTAGGATGCACTTTGAAGTGAGAGTGCATATTGTTATTTTTGAACAGTGAAACTGAATTATCCTGACCAGTGCTTTCTCATTTTGCTCTAAAATATACTCAGTAGCAGAAAAGAGAATTAATAAGTGTCTCTGGACAGTTTTAGGCTTTAGATAATAGGACTAGTACCTCATAGCATCCATGCAAGCAAGAAAAAATTTTGAAATATTATGTTTTGTCTTTAAATTTCAGGTAAATATGTCCTGCATAATTCAGCCATGTTTATTTTAATATAAATTTATTATTTTCCCAAGTCTTATGTAAGTAATATAATAAATACCGTTCAGAAAAAGGGGATATGTATATTCATTGACCCCAGTTTTAAGAACTATGCAGCTAGCTGATTTTAGCCAACAAGGTTTCATAACCCAATACCTAGGATTTTCCAGGTATTGGGAAATACAACTGGTTTCCCAGGACAGTCCTATTTTTATTCAAGTTCTTATATAATTATTACTAGCATCCCCTTTTCATCTCAAAAATATCCTGTTTCAGAATTGTATGATTACCCTACTTAAACCTTTCTTTCTTTTTGAATTTATATCTAAAAGGTAAATCTCAACATTATGAACAGTTTAGGACATGGAGATAACTTCCGTGGCCCATCCCTTTAATCCCACAGCGTTTAATCTTTTTCCATATCTGTATTTTACATGGTTGTAATTATAGTGCCTAAAACTTTAAACTGATTCAATCAAGAGCCATATTTTGTCTTGTCATATTTATATATACTTCTTAAGTGCCAACTATAGTTTTTAACTCCAGAATTATGAGTTGTTTTTGTTTTTGTTTTTTTAATCTATTTTCCCTATGTAGCAGGAACTCCAGAAGATAAAATGAGGCTGTTTCTTATCTATTATATAAGCACACAGCAAGCACCTTCTGAGGTATGTCCTCTGTATTCCATTATTGGAGGAAGGGAGAATACTTGTTTGTTTTAAAAATAAAAGTAAAAATCAACTGTGGTTAGATAAGTACTTCATTCCTTTCTTTAAAAGAAAAACAATTTGTTAAGGCTGATTGTATTTACTGCTGAGTTTTATAGCAGTATTTATTGTCACCAAGAGAACTCTCTACTCATGAAATGTCTGACCAATTTTAAGTTATTGGAATATGAACTGAATTCAAGTGGTCAAAATGCTTATTTCTGGAAAACTTAATTTCAAGTTAACCAAATTTGCTATGCTTTTGAGAGATTGGTCTTATTTCTGGAGATCTTATGATCTTAAAAGTTACATTTCTTAAGCAAAAGCCATTAATACTTACTTGCCTTTCAAGGAATTTATCTTTAACCTAAAGTAAAAATTTGGTAATATTTTAAGATTACTTTAAAACTGTCCATTATAGAATATAAAGGAGTCACTTGGAGGAAAAATACCCAAAAACTATGTAAATATTGTAATTTAATAAGATTAAACTTCAAATTCATATCCTATGATTCATATAGAAATAAAGTTGAGAAACTTTGTATTGCAATAAAATAACTTTTTATATCAATAAATTTCTAAGAATGATTAGAAAATGACAAATTTTCCTTTCTACAAGATTTTTTTTTCTCACTGGGAGAGGAGATTGTGGTTAATTTTGTTTTCTTTTTCTGTAATGAGCTATCAATTACTGATGAGGAAAGAGATGTTTAAGTATTTACAGGTATCAAAGTACTATAAAGGAAAGCGATGATTTTATTATGTATTGTTGATGACTTAAAAATCTGTAAGTCTTTCTGATGTTAACTCAGTGTAATTTCACTGGATGAGCAACAAGCATAAGAACCTCGGAGATGACATCTAGAATGATAAGGCTGTCCTGCGTTCTCAGCTCCTTTCTTTTGATGGTATCGTTTATTTTTTAATGTCTGGTGGAGTGTTAGGCTTTTTTTCGTCAAAAATCTTTGGCCTGTTAAAAGAACAACTAAACCCGGTATTTGCTTTAGGCCGAATCTGCTTTGTTTTGACTTCTATTTTACCTCAGTAAGAAAGTGTAATTTTCTTTATAGAAATATCTCTCTCATTAATGGGGTTGTGTCGTTAGGGGATTCTAATAGCCTACTTATAATATTTTCGTAATATATGATTTTAAAATTTAATTCAGTATTCCCTTAATTTGACCACATTATTCTGTTTTCACTTATTTTTGGTAAGGACTATGTGTTTTCATAAGCTTAAGTGATCATTAAGAAGCTTGAAGCAAATTAGGCTACTGATGTCAGATTAATAACCCAAAATACAGATTAGTAAACATCTCTAGTTGAAGGTGAGCTTAAAAGTTTCTCTCCTGTAAAGTTTTTGTAACGGAGTCACTATAATGATAGGCTCCTGCAAATTACACAAATTCAACTCGACTGATCAGAAAATAAGAGCAAGAAAGAGAAGGCAGCAGTTTAAAACGTGTAAGACACCTGCTGTTCAGTTAAAGCATTTGGACCTCTGGTGTGAATATAAAATAGGAAAACCTGAGTCTGCATTTCCCCTCAGTCTGTGCCAGTCCCCTTGTGTTTCTGGCTTTGAAATATCCTTGGTCAAGCCAAATCTTTCAGTTAACGCTTGTCCCAAGGAAAGGTTATCTAGTTCAATAGTGGAGAAAAACAGACTCTGTTAGACTTACTGAGGGATGACAAAATACTGTTCTTCATAGGTGATTTGGGAGCCTGTCAAGGTAATTCTTATTAATGTGTTTTTTTTTTCTCGGGTGCTCACCTGGATATTCACTCAAGATATGAGTCCATTCTAATTAGTTGTCTAGAATTTAAACTCATACCTTTGGTCTAACTTTTTGATTAATCTTATTTCAGGCTGATTTGGAGCAATACAAAAAAGCTTTAACTGATGCAGGATGCAATCTTAATCCCTTACAGTATATCAAACAGTGGAAGTAAGTTTGATTTTCTTTAATTTTTATCATTTAAGAGAGTACAATGGAAGTTGAGTACCCAAGAAAATGGGAAATGTTAGCTAAGAAAATTGAACAATGTCTTAGTATTTTTAGTTCAGTACCATAAATATTTGCAATATAAATGCAAAATTAGAAAGTATTGTGCCAAGATGATTTCAGCAGATTAATTGGTGTATTTATACTCTGCTATTAGTAACTAATTGTCACAGTTTTGCTGGATGATATAAAAAGTTGTTTTTGAAGAAATACCTTTGACTTAGCACTTCTACTCTTAAGGATTTATCCCACAGAGTAATTGGAGTTGTAAAATCTTGGAAACAATTGTAATAATGAAAGTTTGAAAACCAACCTAAATGTCCAACAGTAGGATCTGTAGATAAATTACAGCATTTCTGTAAGCTGGACTACAATTCAGTCATTAAAAATCATGTTATAGAAGACCTGTTTAATGACATTGACAAATTATATTGTAAAGTGAAAAAATGTACAACACCACTCTAGATTGGTTCAATAAATATGTCCTTTGTCTCTGTGCCTAGGGACATTGGAAATATTTGTAGGCATTGGAAATACAATAGTGAACGTGCTATGGAAGGCCCCTACTCTCATGGAATTTACATTTGTGTTGAGAGAACAATAAGTCAACAAATAAGCAAACAAATGAATAGAACACTTTTAAAATATGTCAAGTAACAAAACAGAACAGTGATAAGATCTTAACTTGTTGGGGGTGATAGCTAAATTTATGAGGAGATCAGGGAGAGCCTCTGGATAGATGACAGTTGTATGAAAGTTTAAATGACATTTTTTTGCAGCATGGTCCTTACTATCTCTCCATTTATCCATCTATCTGTGTATGTGTATGTGTACAAACATAGACATACATACATTTATATATAATTGCATAGCTGAAATGACACACACCTAAATGTTAATAGTGGTTGACCCTGGTAGAATTTTTTTCTTTTTGGGTGTTTGTCTTATTTTCCAAATTTCTTACATTACTCTCAAAATATTTCTTAAAATAAGTAATTGTTTTAAGACTATAAGATTGAATATGCTTTCTGAGCTCAACTGTATTAAAAAATATGCATAGCAAAAGAAATATGCCAAGGTGTTAATAGTAGTTTTCTCTGAGTTTTGAGTTCATGAGAGCTTATTACATATACTTTTGATTGTTTTTTCCAAATGTCCTTCTATTTGACTGTTCTTGTAATAAGAAAAATGTAGAGAACCTTTGTTTAAAAAAGAGAAACTGAAAACTCTCTTTTCCAATCTTTATATATATGTACACTTACACATTTGGATGTGTGGCATTTGTCATTGTGTTTTACGGACATCATTTCATATAGTTACAAATAAATACTTTCTAACATTTTTATTTCCAATTATAAATGTTACACCAGTATACTGACAAAAATTGTAGAAAACTCAGAAAGGTATAAAGAAAGTAGAAACTTACTTGTAATCCCATCATCCAGAGTCAACAAGTAAACATTAAAATGTATCCTTTTATATGCATATTATATCTATTTTTTTTAACTGGGAAGTCCTAATTATAGATACAGTTTTGTATTCCACTTTTTTAATAGCATTCATCATTCCAGTTTTTGTTTCAAATAATCTCCAATATTACATAATATTCAGCCATATAAATGTACTATTATTTATTTAACTCTTCTTTATTGTTTAGATATAGTTGTTCCTAGTGAAAAATAAGTTTTGTTAAAGGCAAGAATTCCAGTCTCTTGCTGACAACAGTTGATTCACATGCTCCTTTCTGAACAAGTTTGGGATTTCTTTGATGGTATTATCAGTGGATTTTGACCAGATTGAAATAGAATATTTTTAGCATTTTAACTATAACATCCTTGTGATTTGCTTTCTTTTTTTACTCTCATATGGTTTTCTTGCATTTAAGTAGACTTTTTTCCCTTTTACAAAAGCATTTGAATAATTAAAAATCATCGTAAAAGAATCAATATTCTTATTGATCTTTTTGGTATGCTATTAATTATTTATGGTATGCTATTCAAATACAGAATAGTATGTACAAAGTGATATTTTGTTCTTGAATATTTTATGTATGCATATGTCCAAAAATTAGAAAAATATACATCAAAATTCTAACAGTGGTTACCTCAAAGAGGTAGGGTTCTCCTGGGAGTATTCTGTTTTCTGGATTCTCTACATTGATAATATTCACAGAAGGAAAATATTTTTTAAAACACATCTAAGCACCATCTTTTTTGCCTACCCTTCAGGAATGCTCTAGTTTAGTTAAAGAGATTCTGTACATTTAGAAAGACTTGAAAGTAAATGACCATATGCAATTAAGTATAAAAGTATATGGTATAGAATATTACTAAAAAGAAAAACCATTGGGTAGTAGAATTAGTGTTAATGAAAAAAATGGTTTTGAGCTGAGTCTGAAGAGGAAAAGTACAGTCTGTTGGAGAAGAAGGCAGTGAGTTTATTCCCTCTCCACCTCTGTGAAAGGGCGGCACGAGCCAAGGCCTGTGTCTGGGAGTGTGGAGTGTGGGGAACAACAGAGACTAAACTTAACCAGTGCATGATTGTTCTTCGTGGCAGCAAGTAAGATACTTTTTTTAAAAAGGGAAGAAGAAAAACAGTAAAGTTTGAGAAATTAATGCATTTTTTTTAAAGAATCTCAGTGTTTCAGTACTAATTATTCTGTACTTGAGCATTGTTTTACATGGTTCCAAATTATATAATCAGTGTTCAATTATTTCAGTGCTAATTGTACTGAAACATATTAATTCAAAATTTCTCAGAAAATTCTGCATAGTAAAAGTTACATTAAGTCAGTAAATATTTTAATTCCATGATAGTGAATGTTAGCTCTAAAAATCAGCTTTTAAATAAAACTTTTATTTCATAGGGCTTTTGCCAAGATGGCCTCAGCTCCTGCCAGTTATGGCAGCACTACCGCTAAACCAATGGGGTAAGTATTTTTAATAATTCTGACTGAGTGAAGTCTGATACTCCAGACCATAATTAAACATTCATGGCTTCAAAACACACTGACACTTGAAATGCAGGATGTTTCCAATACAGAATAAATGTCAGCATGCCTTTGGCTTCTTTAGATAGTTAAACTTCTCATTTTAAAATGTAAGTTAGTATATTTTACATGGTATGAGTCATTGGATTCTTTTGCTTCCTTGTTCTTAAAACAATACACTTTTCATTTTCAGAAGATGTGTGGTTAAAGCTATTTTTATATTGATGTTGATTACTAATATAGGCTCAAAGGTAAGCACTCAAGACCCAGATTAAAGATAGACCTAGACATCCTGCTGAGTGACAGGGAGGAAGTCCCCAGGGCTGGGTGTGCCTTCTGACTCCAGGGAATCCTATAGAGTATGCATAGTTTTCTAAGGAAGTGACCGAGGTAATTCTAACTACTCTTTTCCACACCATATTAGTTTCAGTTTCCTAGCTTATGTTTTAGAGTGTAGAGCAAAGCATGAAGCCCAGAGGAAAAGTAGATTATCCTAGCCTCACCCAGAGCAGTTTTAAAGAAACAATTTCCCCCCAAAAAAAGCACCCAGCCTAAGGCAGGTAGGACCCTGTACTTGGCAAGATGAATCCAGGTGGCCTCACCTTCAGATAGGCTATGCAGGTAGCATACTTCCTCAGAGTTGCCTGATACCAGGGAATTGCCTCAGAACTATTCATTCCAACAAAGATTATTTTCTCTTGTTTCTGTTTAAGAAAGGATTTCCATCTTGTTCATCTCAAGAGAAGGAAAAGGAAACTATATTTGGGAAGCTACTCTCATGTATTAGATATACTTTTCAGTTTCATATCTTAAATCTTGTTGAATATTAAAAGTCCATTAGATTTGGTATGGATTTTGTACTTGAGGATTTTAATAGACTGTGTTATAAGAAAATCTTGGATGATTTGAAGGATGTCACTAGCCTTATGATGCCATAATACAGGCACCATTCTGTCCCACAAAGCATCCTTTGATCCCAAGAGAGACTGAACTACAAGGCAAACCCAGTATGGCAAGTCATTTCTTGATAGTATTTTTGTAGTTCAGATAGTGAATATTATTCAGAATTGAAGTAAAATTCACCAGGTATGTTGTTGTTACATTTTTATATGACAGGTGTTATATATAGTGGGGAGATAGTATACAATACAGGATTGTATCTAGCTTCTGTGATACAGAGAACATAGTAAGTTTTGACTTACTCAGAATACTTAATAGCACATATATTTTCAATCACTAGTGTGTTTTTAATTCTTAAAGCAAATTCTTAATTTACTATCTTTATCGTTGTAGTGTTAGGACAATCAGGAGAGTAGGGAATTCTCTTCAAATTATAATTTGCCTAAAAATTAACAGACATGCTTGGGAGATACTGCAGGTTTGGTTCCAGACCACCACAATAAAGCTTATTTCACAAAAAAGCAAGTCAAATGAATTTTTTTTCCCAGTGCATATAAAAGTTATGTTTATGCCATACTATAGTCAATAAAGTGTGCAATAGCATTGTCATAAAAATAATGTATGTCTCAATTAAAAATACTTTATTCCTTAAAAAGGCTAACCATCATCTGAGTTTTCACCAGTTTTGCTGGTGAAGGGTCTTACTTCCATACTGATGGCTGCTGACTGATCAGGGGGGTATGTGCTGAAGGCTGCGTGGCTGTGGAAATTTCTTAAAATCAGACAACAGTGAAGTTGGCCACATGATTGACTCTTCCTTTCACGAATGATTTCTCCGTAGCATGTGATGCTGTTAGCATTTTGCCTACAGTAGAACAACTTTCAAAAATTAGTCAATCCTCTCAAACCCTGCTGCTGCTTTATCAACTATCTTTGTGTACTGTTCTCAATCCTTTGCTGTCATTTCGACAGTCTTCACAGCATCTTCACCAGAAGTAGATTCCACCTCAAGAAATCACTTTTCTTGCTCATGAGGTACAAAGCAGTCCCTCATCCACTCAAGTTGTATCGTGAGGTTGCAGCCATTCAGTCACATCTTCAGGCTCCACTTCTGATTCTTGTTCTTGTGCTATTTCTACCAGATCTGCAGTAACTTCCTCCACTGAAGTCTTGAAATCCTCAGAGTCATCCATGAGGGTTGGAAACTCCCATTCTTGTTGATATTTGGACCTCTTTCCATAAATCACAAATGTTCTTAATGGCATCTAGAATGATGAATCCTTTCCAGAAGGTTTTCTGTTTATTTTGCCCTTATCCATCAAAGGAATCACTATCTGTGGCAGCTAGAGCCTTACAAAATGTATTTCTTAAATAAAAAGACTTGAGAGTCAGAATGACTTCTTGATCCATGGGTTGCAGAATGGATGTTATGTTAGCAGGCATGAAAACAAGTCATCTCATTGTCCATCTGCATCAGAGCTCCTGGGTAACAGCTGCATTTTCAATGAGCAGCCATATTTTGAAAGGAATCTTGTTTTCTGAGCAGTAGGTCTCAACAGTGGTATTAAAATATTTGTAAACTATGTTGTAAACAGATGTGCTATCATCCAGGCTTTGTTGTTCCATTTATAGAGTACAGACAGAGTAGACTGAACGTAATTCCTAAGGGCCCAAGGATTTTCAGAATGGTAAATGAACATTGGCTTCAACTTAAAGTCACCAGCTTGCATTAGCCCCTAACAAGATAGTCAGTCTGTTCTTTGAAGCTTTGAAGCCAGGCTCTTCTGCCCTCTAGCTATGAAAGTCCTAGATGGCATTGTCTTCCAATAAAAGAGTGTTTTGTCTACATTGAAAATTTGTTGTTTAATATAGCCATCTTCATTAATTAGCTAGATCTTCCGGAATACTAGGTGCAGCTTCTATATCAGCATTGCTGCTTCACCTTGAACTTTTATGTTATGGAGACAGCTTCCTTAAACCCAATGAACAAACCTCTGCTAGCTTCAAGTTTCTCCAGCAGCTTCCTCACCTCTCTCATCCTTCATAGAATTGAAGAGAGTTAAGACCTTGTTCTGGATTAGTCTTTGGTTTAGGGAATGTTGTGGCTGTTTTGTTCTTTTATCCAAACCATTAAAACTTTCTCCATATCAACAATAAGGTTGTTTTGCTTTCTTATCAGGTGTTACTGGAGTAACACTTCTAATTTCTTTGAAGAGCTTTTCCTTTGCATTCACAACTTGGCTGTCACAAGAGGCCTAGTTCGGAGCCTCTCAGCTTTCAACATGCCTTCCTCACTACACTTGAATCATTTCTAGCTTTAATTTAAAGTGAGATACTTGTGACTCTTCCTTTCACTTGAACATTTAAAGGCCATAGTAGCAGTATTTATCAGCCTCAGTCCAATATTACTGTGTCTCAGGGAGTTGGGAGGCCTGAGGGGAGAGATGGAGGGTTTTTTCTTTCTGCTGTTCAGCTTGAGTGCTTTACATTACTCTCTTCCATGTCACTGATCCATTCTTCTGAGTTCTCCGGTCTGCTGTTGATACCCTCTAGTGTATTTCTTATTTCATTTATGCTATTCTTCATCTCTGACTGGTTCTTTTTAGATACTCTGTTTTTCTGTTTTAGCCCTCTCTGAGCTCATCCATTCTCCTCTCATCTAGTGAGCACCTGTATAACCATCACTTTGAACTCTTTATCAGATAGATCGGTTAACTCCATTTTGTGGAATTTTTGTTTTGTTTTGTTTCCTGAAGTTTTGTCTTGTTCTGTTGTTTGGAGCATATTCCTCTGTCTTCTTATTTTGTTTGACTTTCTGTGCTTGATTCTATGAATTAGTTGAAAGGACTGCTTCTCCGGTCTTGAGGGATTGACCTGATGTGGAAGATCCCCTGAGTAAACTGTAAGTGCTTGGTGGTTTTGGCTAGATGGAGGCCAAGTGAGCATAATATGAGTGTTTTCTGGGGCCAGGACTCCCAGGGCTTCGGCTGGGGGTCTCTTGTGTGTTTGCCAGCTGGGGCCATGCTGGCAGGGTGACCTGTGTTAAAAAGGGTGCAGTTCAGGGAGCTCCCAGGTGGGCAATGGGCTAGGCCCTCTCTACTGGAGCAACTGGGTCTAGACGGCACTGCCTGGGGGTGTCCTGGGCGGGTACCAGTCAGGGCCATGCTGATGGGGCTGCTGAGGTGGATGGGTGCGGGCTAGGAGTTTTCCAGCTTGGCACCTGGCTGGGGTCATGCAGACTGGACAGCCTGGGATGGAAGGGGCACGGGCAGGGTGAATCCACATGAGCATTGTATTGGTGCCACCTTGGTGGGACAGCTGGGTGTCTGACAGGCTTGTCTGGATGTGGGCAGGGCCTGGAAAGCCACGTCCCTTTTGTTAGGAGTTGGTTGTGTGTTCGCTCTGACCCTACTCTTGTCCACTGTCATTGTGCATGTGGAATGTAAGCTGGTGCTCACCCTGTTCCAGTCCCCACTTAGAAACATGCAGGGGTAACGTAAGTGATGTAGCTCACCCTGTTCCCATCTGTATCAACAGTGTGTGTGGTGAGGGCAAGGGGAGGACACAGACACTGGCACAGACTAGCTCTTCTTGTCCAGAGAGAGTTCCAGAAGTTCCCCGGCTTTTTGGAAATCGAGTTTAAACCCTCCACAACTTTGTGGCTTTTTTTTTCTGTGCCTCAGGGCAGGCAAGTTGTGTTCAGGTAACTTGGTGATATTCTTCCTACTACAGGGCCTGCTGGGAGCAGGGTTCCCTCTGTGGCCATGTCTGGCTCTCCTGCTGTTTCTTACGTGGTCTTCTTCATCCCTTGTTGTGCAGATGTTCACCCAGGCCTCTCTTCGTCCTTGGACTGCAGGTGGAGGAGGTGGGCTCAGGCTCCTTCTAAGCTGCTGTCTTGGATCTGCCTCCTTAATTTCAATAGTGTGTGTCTCAGGGAGATAGGAGGCGAGCAGGGCATCAGCTGGTAGGTAGAGCATACCAGTCAGTGGAGTCAGAACACACGCAGTATTTATTGATAGAGTTTGCCATCTTCTCTGGGCACGGTTCCTGGCATTCCAATACAATTACAATAGTAACACCAAAGATTACTGATTTCAGGTGTTTATAACAAATATAATAATGATGGAAAGGGTTAAAATATTGTGAAAATTACTGAAGTGTGATACATTAAGTGAGCAAATGCTGTTGGAAAAAATAGCACTAATATACTTGCTTGACACAGGGTTTCCATTTATTTTTAAATAAAGCAAGTAAATAAAATGAGGTATAAATAAGTAAAGCATAATAAAATGAGGTATGCCTGAATAGTTAAGAGTAAGCAACTGAAATGTTTATTTTGAGGGCAGTCTTTATTTCATATCTTATTAATAATTATGGCCTAGGCAGAGTGTTTTATTACTATTTTACTGTTAAATAAAGTTGCATCAGTGATACCTGGAAGCAGAAAATCTCAGGTCACTTCTGCTTATTGAAAACAAAGGTAGTAGCTACACTGAGCATCACAATGTGGTGTGTGATCAGGCAGATATTTTATCTGTAACAAATCGGAGAGGGAATTTATACTTAGTGTGATCCTCTTCTTTTTCCCTTAGTCTCTTATCACGAGTCATGAACACAGGATCACAGTTTGTGATGGAAGGAGTGAAGAACCTGGTGTTGAAACAGCAAGTAAGTAACTTATTAGAAAACATACTGGTGACTTTTGAACATAAATCTTGACAGGATGATTGCTCAGATAGAGCAACTTCATAAGTGTTTTCAAGTTATAATAAATATTAGGAGCAAAATAAAATCAAGGTTTTTTTTGGTATATTTAAGAATAGGGTATTTTTATATGTATAGTTCAGAGCTCTGTAATTTTTCCTTTTTTCTTTTTTAAATTTGCTCTCTTGGACTTCACTGATATTTTGATTTTCCTTTACCATCAGGTTTATGAAAGTACATTAATTTAAAAATTGAACTTAAACCTATTTAGAATAATGAACTGTGCCACATAATGCATAGGATTTAAGTTTTAACATATATTAAGTGAATAAGCTACTGAACTTAACCGTCTAAAGGCCTTTGTAAATTTGAACATAAATACTTCTAATAAATTTTATTAAAAATAAATTCTTAATAATTAGAAATAAAATACTTTAAGGTAGAACTTATATTTTGGGGTAATGAAAGTGTAGCTTTCTCTCACACTTCATTGTGGTATAACTGTCTTAGTTTTATACATAGGACTTTTTAAGTGAATTTTGTTTTTCTGTTAATCTAATAGTCTGCTTCAGAGAATCATCATAATTTGGTTTCCTTTCAAACAAGATTTGTTTATTACTTTTTATTATGGAAATTTCCAAATGTACATTAACATACCAAATTTTCCTGAACCCTTCACCAGGATTCAGTACTCAGCATCCTGTCATCCTCCCCTATCTTCCCCGCTTGTTTTTTTTTTTTCTTTTTACTGGGACATTTTAAGGCAAATTTGAAACACAATATTTCACACATAATTATTTCAGTTTGTAGTAAGAAGAATTTTAAAGGCCAAATTAGGAAAAAAAATGGAGTTTATCAGTTACTCAGATGTGAATTTTAAGTGTTTAGTTATTTCCTCAGAAACAGTTAGATCTTTTCTTTCTCTGAACTTCTGTGCTTTTCTGTTTCTTACATTGTTTGTGTGTGGTATTTTGTATTGTTATTTATTTTTGTTTTACCTCTCTTTTTCCCTCCTCCCCCAACCCCGCAGTTTTACTGAGATAGAGTTGACATATAATGTTTTACTTATAAGTGATGATAAGTTACTTGAGGGCAAGGAATTTTTTCCTCATCTTTGAAATTTCCATAGCACTTTGCATAAAGTAGGTATTTAGTTCTTTATTTGAATAAATAAATACATTTTATTATAAAAACCATGTAGTATTAATGAAGTACAGTGAAAAATCCTAATTTGCTTTATTTTATTCAGACTAATTAATAACTTTCCTAATAGGACTTTCCTTCAAATGTACTCCAGATTGCATTATTTCCTAAATATTAGGGGATGATTTTTAGCTTCATTATCTGAATTATTTTCAATTCCTCTCATTCTATCTCTCTTCTGGTGAGGAGCTACTACTAAATACTTAACTCACTTTTTTACTGATTCACAGCACTTCTTTGAATCACTTTATCTTCATCTCGTGGACTGCAGAAGGTAAAAAGACACAAAAATAGGAAGTTGGGTGTGTTAGAGACCAACATACTATACTCTAGAGTTTAACCTAGCACTGCTAAAGAAAATACTCATGACACTTGTTAAAGAAAGGTAAAGCAGACTTCATTCAGGGAGACCATCATGAAAGGTATTGGGACCACGGCCACGATGGGGTTTTCCAGTGGAAAGACTGGGCTCAATTCCAGGTGCATCAAGGACAAGTGGGAATTTATAGCCAAGGATCAGGGTAGGGGTCAGTGGATAGAAAATTACCAAAAGGAAAGGTAAGGGAGACAAGAGATAAAGGCAGGTTCTGGCTAAACCAGACTAACAGCATTCTTTTTTTTTTTTTTCTGTTAATTTTTATTCCAAATTGCATCAGTTCATGAAAAACAAATTCTTTACAAAAGACCTGGTCTACAACTCTAATAGAAAAATAATACACATCAAATTACATAAATGTATATTTTTCATTAAACAATACTAAAATGGCTACAAGTCATAGTTAATATGCTATATCTACAGAAATGTTTACAGATGACATTATGCTTATGTTCTTGTTCATGCCAGTATTTTGGAAAATGTTAGGTGGTCTGTCTGACATTCTGTCACCTACATTTCAGTAAGCTACTGTATCATGGTAACTGATGTTTCTGATTTGAGTGTATTGAAAGATCCCCAAATGTCTTTTAGGTTATCAAAGAAAGATGAAATTGTATCTGACAACTTTTTTTTTCTTTTGTTGCCTGTGCTTTTTAAAAATTATTGTTAAGGTATTATTGATATACAGTCACATGAGCAACATTGTCATTACTAGATTCCCCCCATTATCAAGTCCCTACCACATACCCCATTATAATCACTGTCCATCAGCGTAGTGAGATGCTGTAGAAGCACTACTTGTCTTCTCTGAGTTGTACAGCCCTCCCCATACCCCCCCCCAACATTACATCTGCTAATCGTAATGCCCCTTTTTCCCTCTTATCCCTCCCTTCCCACCCATCTTCCCCAGTCCCTTTCCCTTTGGTAACTATTAGTCCGTTCTTGGGTTCTGTGAGTCAGCTGCTGTTTTGTTCCTTCAGTATTTTTTCTTTGTTCTTATACTCCACATATGAGTGAAATCATTTGGTACTTGTCTTTGTCCGCCTGGCTTATTTCACTGAGCATAATATGCTCTACCTCCATCCAGGTTGTTGCAAATGGTAGGATTTGTTTTCTTCTCATGGCTGAATAATATTCCTTTGTATATATGTACCACATCTTCTTTATCCATTCATTTACTGATGGACACTTAGGTTGCTTCCATTTCTTGGCTATTGTAAATAGTGCTGTGATAAATATAGGGGTGCATATGTCTTTTTGAATCCGGGATCCTGTATTCTTCGGGTAAATTCCTAGGACCGGGATTCCTGGGTCAAATGGTATTTCTATTTTGAGTTTTTTGAGGAACCTCCATACTGCTTTCCACAGTGGTTGTACTAATTTACATTCCCACCAGCAGTATAGGAGGGTTCCCCTTTCTCCACATCCTTGACAGCATTTGTTGTTGTTTTGTCTTTTGGATGTTGGCCACCCTAACTGGTGTGAGGCGATAATCTCATTGTGGTTTTAATTTGCATTTCTCTGATGATTAGCAATGTGGAGCATCTTTTCATGTGCCTCTTGGCCATCTGAATTTCTTCTTTGGAGAAGTGTCTATTCAGACCCTCTGTCCATTTTTTAATTGGATTGTTTGCTTTTTGTTTGTTGAGGCATGTGAGCTCTTTATATAATGTGGATGTCAACCCCTTATCGGATGTGTTATTTATGAATATATTTTCCCATACTGTAGGATGCCTTTTTGTTCTACTGATGGTGTCGTTTGCTGTACAGAAGGCTTTTAGTTTGATATAGTCCTACTTGTTCATTTTTGCTTTTGTTTCCCTTGCGCAAGGACATATGTTCATGAAAAAGTTGCTCATGTTTATATTCAAGAGAGTTTGCCTTTATATTCTTCTAAGAGTTTTATCGTTTCATGGCTTACAGTCAGGTCTTTGGTCCATTTCGAATTTACTTTTATGTATGGAGTTAGACAGTAATCCAGTTTCATTCTCTTACATGTAGCTGTCCAGTTTTGCCAACACCAGCTGTTGAAGAGGCTGTAGTTTCCCCATTGTATATCCATGGCTCCTTTATTGTATATTAATTGACATACATACTTAGGTTAATATCTGGACTCTCTAGTCTGTTCCATTGGTCTGTGGGTCTGTTCTTGTGCCAGTACCAAACTGTCTTGATTACTGTGGCTTTGTAGTAGAGTTTGAAGTTGGGGAGCGTAATCCCCCTTTTTTCTTCCTTCTCAGGATTGCCTTGGCTCTTCAGGGTCTTTTGTGGTTCTATATGAATTTTAGAACTATTTGTTCCAGTTCGTTGAAGAAAGCTGTAGGTATTTTGATAGGGATTGTATTGAATCTGTATATTGCTTTAGGCAGGATGGCCATTTTGACAATATTAATTCTTCCTACCCAAGAGCATGGGATGAATTTCCATTTATTAGTGTCCTCTTTAATTTCTCTCAAGAGTGTCTTGTAGTTTTTAGGGTATAGGTCTTTCACTTCCTTGGTTAGGTTTATTCCTAGGTATTCCTAATAGCATTCTTGCTGAAGGCAGGCCACTGTAATCAGACATCACCTGGGAGATTTTAGAGGATGAGGGCCTTGAACAGATGCTGAGATGGGAGATTCTGGCTCAACGGACTTAGCAGGATTCTTTCCAAAACTGGACAATGCAAAGACAGATCCAAGTCCAAAAGATGCCCAATTGAAAGAGAAGCCAGAAGAGCCTGAGTTGAGTTTTGTCAAGGAGAGAATCTTTGTCAAACCACTCTTTTATCATCAACTGTGGACAAGATTTTATTATGTGAGATAAATGGAAAACCACCAGTTCCTTAGCTAGATAGATTGGCTACTGTATAATCAAATGTAGTTAAATTATCTTTAAGGAGAATTACATATTTTTCTTAACATGTCACTGTTAGAAGGAAATCCAGTGGTAAGATTCCCTACACAAAGTATTCTTTATCACAAATAACTCATAGCATTGAGAAGTTACAGACATTAATCTTTGGATTGCTCATATTTACTTTTTGTACTTAACTACCTTAGAGTCGCATGATATATGTCCCCGGTAATGCCTATAAGAGGGTCTAACCTGATTGATTTAAATATTTTATATCATGACAAAAAGGTTGTCTTATTTAATGTCATAAAATCAAAAAAAATTATCATATGTGACCTCACCTTTGCCTTTCTGACAACTGCAAATAGCTTTTGATAATGGGCCGTTTCTCACTTATAAAAGTAAAATTTGGAATGTTTGGTCATTATCTGTGTACGACATTTCAGCCACCACTACTAGAAGAGCCAGGCCATTTTTATTTTAAGTGGATATTAATAAGACTTTTAGGTTCTCAATCAGAGGAAATATACATTGATTGGGGACGGGAACGGGTTTATTTTATATTGTGAAGTAAAAGTAAAACTTCCATTATAAGAGTGGATTCAAGATGGTGGCGTGAGAGGTGACACGGAGAACTCCTCCCAAAACCACAAATAGTACAAAAATATAGTTAATTAATACAACTAACCCTAAAACAGCAACAAGAAAGAAGGCTGAACCAAACTGCATACAGACCTCATGAACAGAGCAGACCTCACGAAACAGGTTAACGTAGGAAAGCCTTAATCCGGCGGGACCAAGACCCTTCCCCCACCCCAGCTCACCGGTAGGAGGAAGAGAAACAGAGCAGGGGAGGGGGTGGAAGCCTGGACTGCTGAGAGCCTAGCCCTGGAGATCTGCTTTGTGAGCAGAAGCCTGTATTGTGTGGTGCTCTGGACATTGGCGAGCTCGGACGGGCGGAGTGCTTGGAAGACTGACATTCTGGCCATTTGTGGAGGGGGGATCCACATCTGGCCACTCTGTCAGAGGAGGGGCGGGCGGTCTGAGAGGCTCCCTAGCAGCAAGAGGACTACTGAAGGGGCGGGGTTGGCACAGAGCTTGCTGCACCAGAGAAGGGAGAGCTGGACAAGGTTGTCTGGACGTACTCTGCCCAGCTCGTTGGGAACTTTGAGGAGCTTCAGGTGCTCCATCCCCCTAGCTGCCTACTCAGCTCGAGGCCCCTACAGTGACCCCCAGCCTGTGCACCTTCCTACTAGCCTGCAGGCACTGGTTCCCAAACTGGCAGTAACTGTGCAGGCGTCAGGCCAGCCAGAGGGAGGCCCCGCCTACAACAGCTAGAGATGCAAAGCACAGAGGCTTCAACCTGTGTGCTTGGTCCACTGGCTCTGACACTGGAGACAGTCACTGCAGATGGGAATCAGGAAACAGATCTTTCCTCCCCTCAGGCACCCGCTACGCTCCCCTGCGAGCCCCAGCCCCACTCGAGGGGCTGAGCAGCTCCAGAGACTGGAGTTTCTGCACACTAGTGGGAACCACACAGAAAAATGAAACGTCAAAAGAATACGGTTCAGACCAAAATTTCATAAACCCCAGAAAAATGACCAAATGAAGCTAAACTCACCAATCTTCCTGAAAGAGAGTTCAAAATAAAAATTATAAACACGCATATGGAATTTCAGAAAACAAATTTAAGTAGGAGATTCAATCATTAAGAAATTCCGTATCTGAAATGAAACATACAATGGAGGGATTTAAAAGCAGATTCGATGTAGTAGAAGAGATGATAAATAGAATAGAAATTAGAGAATAGGAATACAAAGAAGCTGAGTCACAGAGAGAAAAAAGAATCTCTAAGAATGAAAGGATATTTAGAGAACTATGTGACCAATCCAAACGCAACCGTATTCGCATTATAGGGGTACCAGAAGAAGAAGAGAGAGAGAAAGGGATAGAAAGTGTCCTTGAGAAGGTAATTGCCGAAAACTTCCCCAGTCTGGGGAGGGAGATAGTCCCTCAGGCCATGGAGGTGCACAGATCTCCCAACACAAGGGACCCAAGGAAGACAACATCAAGACATATAATAATTAAAAAGGCAAAGATCAAAGATAAGGACAGACTTTTAAAAGCAGCTAGAGAGAGAAAAAAGATCACATACAAAGGAAAACCCATCAGGCTATCATCAGATTTCTCAGCAGAAACCTTACAGGTCTGAAGGGAGTGGCATGATGTATTTAATGCAATGAAGCAGAAGGGCCTTGAGCCAAGAACACTCAATCCTGCAAGGTTATCATTTAAATTTGAAGGAGGGATTAAACAATTTTCAGATAAGCAAAAGCTGAGAGAATTTACCTCCCACAAACCACCTCTACAGTGCATTTTGGAGGGACTCCTATAGATGGAAGTATTCCTAAGGCTAAATAGATGTCACCCAAGGGATAGACAAAGAGTACAGAATATGATTCTTAACATACAAAGAATGGAGGAGAAAAAAAAAAGAACCTTTAGGTTGTGTTTGTAATAGCATACGAAGTGACTTAAATTAGACTGTTAGATAGTAAGAGAATTACCATTGAACCTTTGGTAACCACGAATCTAAAGCCTACAATGGCAATAAGTACATATCTATCAATAATCACCCTAAATGTAAATAGTCTGAATGCACCAATCAAAAGACATAGAGTCACTGAATGGCTAGAAAAACAAGACCCATCTATATGCTGCCTACAAGAGACTCATTTCAAACCAAAGATATACACAGACTGAAAGTGAAGGGATGGAAAAAGATATTTCATGCAGCTAATAGAAAAAAGCAGGAGTTGCAGTATTTGTATCAAACAAAATAGACTTTGAAACAAAGAAAGTAACAAGAGAAAAAGAAAGATATTACATAACAATAAAGGGTCTGTCCAACAAGAGGATATAACTATTATAAATATCTATGCACCCAACACAGGATCACCTACATATGTGAAACAATTACTAACAGAATTAAAGGGAGAAATAGAATGCAATGCATTCATTTTGGGAGACTTCAAAACACCACACACTCCATAGAAACAGATCAACCAGATGGAAAATAAATAAGAGACAGAGGCACTGAACAACATATTAGAACAGGTGGACCTAACGGACATCTACACAACACTCCATCCAAAAGCAACAGGATACACATTCTTCTCAAGTGCACATGGACCATTTTCAAGAATAGATCATACACTAGACCACAAAAAGAACCTCAGTAAATTCAAGATTGAAATTGTACCAACCAGCTTCTCAGATCACAAAGGTATGAAACCAGAAATAAATTACTCAATGAAAATGAAAAAGCCCACAAACACATGGAAGCTTCACTACATGCTCCTAAATAATCAATGGATCAATGACCAAATAAAAACAGAGATTAAGCAATATATGGAGACAAATGACAACAATAATACAACACCATAAAATCTGTGGGACGCAGCGAAGGCCGTGCTAAGAGGGAAATATATTGCAATACAGACTTACCTCAGGAAAGAAGAACAATCCCAAATGAACAGTCTAAACTCACAATTAATGAAACTGGAAAAGGAAGAAAAATTAGGCCCAAAGTCAGTAGAAGGAGGGATAGAATAAAGATTAAAGCAGAAACAAATAAAATTGAGAAGAATAAAATAATAGAATCTATGGAAGCAGGAGCTGGTTCTTGGAAAAAATAAACAAAATAGGTAAGCCCCTAGCCATACTTATCAAGAAAAAAAGAGAGTCTACACACATAAATAGAATCAGAAATGAGAAAGGAAAAATCACTAAGGACACCACATAAATACAAAGAATTATGAGAGAATACTATGAAAAATTATATGGTAACAAACTGGATAACCTAGAAGAAATGGACAACTTTCTAGAAAAATACAACCTTCCAAGGCTGACCCAGGAAGAAAAAGAAAATCTGAACAGACCAATTACCAGCAAAGAAATTGAATTGGTAATCAAAAAACTACCTAAGAACAAAACCCCTGGACCAGATGGTTTCACTGCTGAATTTTATCAATTAGTGAAGACCTAATACCCATCCTCCTTAAAGTTTTCCATAAAGTAGAAGAGGAAGGAATACTCCCAAAATCATTCTATGAGACCAGCATCACTCTAATACCAAAAGCAGGCAAAGACACCACAAAAAAAGAAAATTACAGACCAATATACCTGATGAACATAGATGCAAAAACACTCAACAAAATATCAGCAAACTGAATTCAAAAATACATTTAAAAAAATCATCCATCATGATCAAATGGGATTCCTCCCAGAGATGCAAGGATGGTACAACATTCAAAAATCCATCAACATCATCCACTACATCAACAAAAAGAAGGATAAAAACTACATGATCATCTCCATAGATGCTGAAAAAGCATTTGACAAAATTCAACATTCATTCATGATAAAAACTCTCCACAAAATGGGTATAGAGGGCAAGTACCTCAATATCATAAAGGCCATATATGACAAACCCACAGCCAACATTATACTTAATAACAAGAAGCTGAAAGCTTTTCCTCTTAAAATCGGGAACAAGACAAGGATGCCCACTGTCCCCTCTTTTATTCAGCATAGTTCTGGAGGTACTACCACAGCAGTCAGACAACACAGAGAAAATAAAAGGCATCCAGATTGGTAAGGAAGAAGTCAAACTGTCCCTGTTTGCAGATGACCTGATATTGTACATAAAGAACCCTAAGGAATCCACTCCAAAACTATTAGATCTAATATCTGAATTCAGCAAAGTTGCGGGATACAAAATGAATACACAGAAATCTGTTGGATACACTTTCAGTCTGTGTACACTTAACGGTGAACTAGCAGAAAGAGAAATCAGGAAAACAATTCCATTCACAATCTCATCAAAAAGAATAAAATACCTAGGAATAAACCAAACCAAGGAAGTGAAAAATCTATACCCTGGAAACTACGAGACACTCTTTTAAGAGAAATTAAAGAGGACACTAAAAAAAAAAAAAAAAAAGAAATTCATCCCATGCTTTTGGCTAGGAAGAATTAACATTGTCAAAATGGCCATCCTGCCTAAAGCAATCTACAGATTCAATGCAATCCCTATCAAAATTCCTACAGCATTCTTCAACGAACTAGAGCAAATAGTTCTAAAATTCATATGGAATGACAAAAGACCCTGAATAGCCAAAGCTATCCTGAGAAGGAAGAATAAAGCCGGGGGAATTATGCTCCCTGACTTCAAGCTCTACTACAAAGCCACAGTAATCAAGACAATTTGGTACTGGCACAAGAACAAACCCATAGACCAGTGGAACAGAATAGAGAGCCCAAATATAAACCCAGGCATATATGGTCAATTAATATACAATAAAGGAGCCATGGATAGACAATGGGGTAATGATAGCCTTTTCAACAGCTGGTGTTGGAAAAACTGGACAGCTACATGTAAGAGAACGATTACTGTCTAACCCCATACACAAAAGTAAACTCAAAATGGATCAAAGACCTGAATGTAAGTCATGAAACCATAAAACTCTTAGAAAAAAATATAGGCAAAAATCTTTTGGACATACACATGAGCAACTTCTTCATGACCATGTCTCCCTGGGTAAAGGAAACAAAAGCAAAAATGAACAAGTGGGACTATATCAAACTAAAAAGCTTCTGTACAGCAAAGGACACCATCAGTAAAACAAAAACACATCCTACAGTATGGGAGAGTGTATTCATAAATGACATATCCAATAAGGGGTTGACATCCAAAATATATAAAGCACTCACACATCTCAACAAACAAAAAGCAAATAATCCAATTAAAAAATGGGCAGTGGAGCGGAACAATCACTTCTTCAAAGAAGAAATTCAGATGGCCAACAGGCACATGAAAAGATGCTCCACATCGCTAATCATCAGAGAAATGCAAATTAAAACCGCAATGAGATATCACCTCACACCAGTTAGGATGGCTGCCATCCAAAAGACAAACAACAACAAATGTTGGCGAGGATGTGGAGAGAGGGGAACCCTCCTACCCTGCTGGTGGGAATGTAAATTAGTACAACCATTGTGGAAAGCAGTATGGTTGTATCTCAAAAAACTCAAAATAGAAATCCCATTTGACCCAGGAATCCCACTTCTAGTAATTTACCCTAAGATTACAACAGCCCAATTTGAAAAAGACATATGCACCCCTATGTTTATCGCAGGCCTATTTACAGTACCCAAGAAATGGAAGCAACCTAAGTGTCCATCAGTAGATGAATGGATAAAGAAGATGTGGTACATATACACAATGGAATACTATTCAGGCCTAAGAAGACAACAAATTCTACCATTTGCAACAACATGGATGGAGGTAGAGGGTATTATGCTCAGTGAAATAAGCCAGGTGGAGAAAGACAAGTCTCAAATGACTTCACTCATCTGTGGAGTATAAGAACAAAGAAAAAACTGAAGGAACATAAAAGCAGCAGACTCACAGAACCCAAGAACGGACTAACGGTTACCAAAGGGAAAGGGACTGGTGAGGATGGGTGGGAAGGGAGGGATAAGGGGGGAAAAGGGGCATTATGATTAGCACGTATAATGTAGGGGGGGACAGGGGAAAGGCAGTATTTACAGATAAGACAAGTAATGATTTTATAGCATCTTATTATGCTGATGGACAGTGATTGTAATGGGGTATGTGTGGGGGACTTGATAATAGGATGTGTAGTAACCATAATGTTGTTAAAGTGATTGTACACTGACAATACCAGAATTTTAAAAAATTACATTATAAAACAGTAAGTCCAATAGGATTTTTGTTGTTTAGAAAAAAAAAGAGGATACTGAAGGATATACACCTACATTTTTGGTGTTAGTTTTTCTGGTTGAGTATTTAATCTCTGATTATTTCCATATGATAAGTTCCTAGAATTGAATTATGTACCAATTTTCAGTGACTTCTAGTTCCCAAATATTTACACACGTGTGTGCACATATGTAATCTTTGTCAGTTTGATAATTTAAAATGTGTCTGTTCTAGAAATATCTAAATTAATAGAAATTCATTTTAAAGTTACATTGTCCTAATGCTGTAAAATTTAGAGGTACTGTGATGGGAGATCTGGGACAGTTTAGGAACTAAGAGGAAAGAGAGAGGAGAGACTACTGCTGGAGGTGAATTCTCAGTTTCACACTTGTAAAATTCTGAGTAATTTATGCCTCTAAAGTTTCTAAATACTGTTTTGGATTTTTTTATTTGAATAAACTTTTTACACTATGAATAATGTAAAGAAAAACAGGATGGATGTCTTGCCGTGTCCAGTTTTCTAGGTTGCTTATAAGAGCTTTATATATTTTGTTTGCTTCTTGGGCAGCATAAGTTTTATGCCTCAAAGATATCAGCGAGCACATAAAACCACTTGAATGATGTTCACAGATTTGGAGTATATTTGTGGGAGGATAATTGTATAAGAATGTGATGAATAATGTAGCACAATGTTGCATAATTTAATTTACTTTCTTTGGCTTGTTTGCTAAAATAATCCAATTTTCAAAAGTGAACTAACAACAAATTGGATGCAGTAGAATTCAATAGATTAAAAAAGACTTAAAAGATAAGTCATCTATTTGCATTGTATGGCATTATAATTGATTATGATTTGAAGAAAACTAAAAAATAATGCACAGGGAAATTTTAACACGGCCTGGATATTGAGCTGTATTAATAAATTGTTAATTATTTTAGGTGTGGTACTAGTACAGTTTTTTTTTAATGAGTTCTTGTATGACTAAAGTATTTGTGGCTAAAATGATTTGATGTTGGAACATGTTTCAAAACAACCTAGGAAGGTGGGGAGGGAGAAGGTGAAAGTATAGAGCAAATAAGATTTGCCATGCACTGACAATTGTTGAAGCTGGGTGATGGAGGAGGATTGGATGTGCTTTATTGAGTCCATGTCATCCTGTTTCTTGATTTTAGTGCCATTAATATCTATGATTTTGGAAGAAATACTACTTTGTAACTTTTATCATTTCTTCATCTGTAAGAAGTTGATGTGGATATTGAATTCACCTGTAGATCCTTTTCTGACTTAAAATTTTAAAATACTGGAAATAGATGAGTCATCTTTTAACTCCTCTTACTGTCTTTATTGACAACTTTCCATCCCTTTTATCTGTCTTTCCCAGTATGTTTCCAGTATCTGCACACTTCATCTTATTCTTTACTTGGCTGATACAGTCTTCAAAATTAGCATTCTTTTCAAGGAGCTCCACATACTGCTTTTCAAAATTTTCCAGGGCTTTGATAACCAGGACAGCAGCAACTCTTGTCGCATCCTCACTAGTGACATTAGCGTCAGAGTACCACCCCGAGCCCAAGGCTGGCTGCAAAAGGTAGAACCAGTCACTATAGACCAGGTGGGAATATAGGGCCACAAGTGACTAATTCTGGAAGAACTAGAGGGGGAAAAAGTTTTCAGCTATTTGGGGGATAGAGTTGTATTACTTCTCTTAGATCATTGAATTTTTGTGTGTGTTTTATTTCAATTTGTTTTTAAGCAATTACACCATCAGAGGTAAAAATATTTTAGTTTAAGCTTTTCTAGTGACTGAAGCATAAAACATGACAATGGTCGTAAAACCAGTAAGGGTTTTAGAAATTGATTTCTCACTATATTTTTTCTCCAGATAAAATTTATCCTCATATATTTGAAATTTGAGGATTTTAAAAATACTGGTCCTTTTATTAGGATATTCATATATATGGGACTTTGTCCCTTAAATCTTTATCTATAGAGGCTTTCTACTAACAGAAACTTAGTTTTTAACCTATGTGATACTGCTTTTCATTTTATTTCTAAAAGTTTCCAAAAACAATGAAAAATATACTTGAGAATTTTTTAAACAATGGCTTTTCATTTGATTAATATTGAGGGATACAAATTTTTTGTGTTTCTAAAGTGAGTAAGGTAACAGTCTATTTGTTGATTAAAGAAAATTGTATGGTTTTGTTCTATTTTCTCTCAATTAGTTTGTTAGCTGCCATAGTTCAGTTTTTTCAATTGGTAGTTGATTGATCTTGTAGATAAATTCCCAGTATAAAATTAATTTTTTAAATGATTAACTCAGTTCAAGCCTTCATTTAGGTAAAGAGTGAGAGCTAGTCGAGCATCAGTTGGTGACAGATCTCAGAAGCTGTTTTTCTCAAGTACTCTTTCTTGCACCTTTTAAAGATACTATGTACACCCTTGATCATTCTGTGCACCTGAAGGTTTCCTTGTCTGTGAACATTCTGTGGTGCATTAGTGATAAAGTATTCTTTTGGTGGTGCTATCTGGTTCAAAGACGAGTCAAAAACAAAGATTGGCCTCAGTTCTTCTTTTGAACTATTCTGCTAGAAAGAAATTTTTTTTAGGTTTTTTTAATGACCAGTTTACTGGCAGGCTTGTCTTCAGATACAGCACAGCTATAAAATACACAGCAAAATTTAATTGTACCTTTTTTAGAAAAATTCACTTTTATACTGAAGATTTATCATGAGATGTTGGTATTTTCAAATTTCCAATTATTTTCACAAATAAAATAAAAGAAACGAGACTCTTAGAGCTTTGTCATTACATAAACAATTTTTCTCCATTGCAGAAATCTAGTCCATTATAATTCAGGAAGCTAAACAGAGTTATAAGTAAACAGAAATGAATATAAATATAATTTTAGTAAAATCATACAGTTTATAATGTATCCTGCTCCTGATTTTTAAAAATTTCTTCCTGTTACAAAATACTTCATGTTTTGTTAGTGTTACTTGGAACAAATACATAACTAGTTTCTTTCAGATAAAGCATGTTTATAGATTTAAATCTGCACCCCATTATTTAGAGAAAGTCCCGGTTTAGGTTTATTCTTAAATGAACAAATTCAATTTTATTTGAAACAAGTAAAATTTTGAGCTACTTTTTAAATTTTTTCTTCTCAATAGTATAATTCAGGAAGTACATTCAATTAGCTTGAACATTTGGTGTTTGTGTTTATTTTAAAAAGCTCCTGGCCAACACTAATATCAGGGAATAATGAAATGGCTTTAATTTTACTTGCCTACGATCATCTTAAAAGGTGTTTACAGGCCAGTCTACAGAAAGAAAAAGAAAAAAAATGCATTTTCCTTTAGTGATAGTCCATGTTAGTAACAGTAAAATGTTTTTATGACATAAGGAAAGTAAAACTCTTGTGAAATAGTAATGTTTTATCTACTGTTATTTAATAATCTGATTTAATGTTGCCTTTGTTGTATGAAGTCTCTAAGATACAAAACTATTCTTTCCAGAACATCCTGTACAGTTTACAAAGGAAAGTATCAGTTCAAAGTGAGCAGAATACCATCCCAGTAGGAATGAACTTTGAATAGTCACTTAGTACATTTTCTCTGCACCATGTGTTATGTTCAAAATAATGATAAAAATTGTCAGATTGAAATGTAACAATAGTATATAAACATGTCAAGAAGCAATCTGCTGCCAATACTATGGTTATACATTTTACATTCAAAGAGGAATTTGTCCTGTAAGAAAACAATGCACTATGTCATTGAAAATTTGGATTTTATCCCAGGCAAAATAAAAATGGTCAGTAAAGTTTGTATGTATCCATTTCCCCATTTATCAAAGAGCACAAGTACCTTTTTGGTTTAGAAGAATATACATTAGAACTCAAAGAACTGTTAGGTTATTTAATCTCATACATTTTCACAAACACTGTTTGAAAGAAACTCTTACAATCTCCCAGAAAGGAAATGAAAAAACAAAAAAGGTTTTCTTATTTGATCAAAACAAATGCTTGCAATTGTTAGTATTAAAAAGCAAACATTTAATAAAATAAAATGCCCAAACATGTATTTGTACTGGAAATGGATACACGTACACATTAAAAGAACCTTTTGAATTTAGAATTATGTTTTTCTGGGGAAAGTTGAGTAGTGCCAAAGGCATATACATCTGTTACACCATTCACAGAATAAATCTTAGAATGTGTTTAACTGAGAGGTAAGCATACTTGAATACAGAATGATTAGATTGTTTTGCTAATAGAGAACTGTGTTTGGTCTAATACTTAAACAAAATACTCATCTCTTCCACAGAATCTCCCTGTTACTCGGATTTTAGACAATCTGATGGAAATGAAGTCAAACCCTGTGAGTGGCATATAACATTGTATTTTTAAATTCTTGAAGTATCAAATTGACTATATAAAAAGGCAGTAAAATCTGAGATTGTTGTGGGCTTAACCATAACACACTACATGAGGGAAAGGAAAGAGTCCATGTTCTCAAACAGCCTTTTTTAGCCATTACCACAGATAATAGGAATTGGTTTTCTCAGCTGCTATAACCATTCTGGCCAGCTTTCATCCAAATTAAATGTAGATTATATTCTATATGAATATTTAAATGTAAAACATATTCTAAGGAGCAAGTTTCTATAATTAAAAAGGAACTAGTAAGCATCAACTCGTGTAGTATAGTCTCACTAAACTAATTTAATGTTACAAAAATTAATTGAGAGAAACGCATAGTGAAATTTTTAAGTGCACGTGTTCTGATGGCACTAAAATCTTTTGGGCTAAAAGTAAATTGTTGGATGAATAGACAAATGGGTAAATATTAGCATTTACTTACAGAATGGGTTTTCCAAGCTGTTTAAATTCAAGAAAGGAGTGTAAAAACTCATCACAGTATGTTTCATAAAACAGCCCATCCTGTTACTGTGGCAACTAGAGGGTGATAATCATCACAAGAGTCTGGAATCAAGAAAGGCACCATGATCCTACCTACAGTAAAACCCTAGTTTGGACTGATTCTGGATCACTACAGACTTGGCAGTGAGGCTTAGAATCCCAGGCTAAGAAAGAGAGTCAGAACAGAATCCTCAGATTAGTGTGTCATTTTTTGTAATTGTTTAAAACAGTTATAACAACATTAAAGGAAATCAATAAAGAAGCCAATTTTAAAATCCACCCATATGGAAACAAAGATGTAGTGTAACAAAACATCCCCCAAAGGGGCAATTAAAATAAGGAAAGGAATGAGAGAATTGTTTAGAATGGTAAGCTAAAAATGATTCTTCCATCTGGGAATCAGCGTAGAGAAAGAAGTATACAGTGTTGTGACACTGCATTTTGTTACTACATCCTTGAATAGGAAGAAGGAGCTCTTTGTGAAAAGCCTGAGGAAACTATACATTTATGACTAATTATCTTTGGAATACTACTTAATAATAGGCAGAAGTTTCGGGAAGGTGTTACCCCAAACAAAAAGATTAGAAATAACAAATAAACGCAAAATTTTAGGCAAATGTCAAATCTGCAAGGGTTTAAGGAAGTTTTAGGATATTTTGTTATTGTCCCTAATCTTGAAGTTGAGATGATGAATAATGACACTAACAGTGATAATAGCTAACATGCACTGCATACTTATGTGCCAGGAACCATTCAAAACATTCTTCACATATTTCATTGAATTCTTTAGAACCATCTAAGAAAAGTATTATTTTATTGTATTCTCATTTTATAGATAAGGAAATTATGGTGCTATAAGTTCAGTCACCCAAGAGCACACAGTTAATAAATGGTAGAGCTGAGCAGGCCACGTTTTTCACCACTCTGCTGTATTGATTAGGACAAGAACCATACACTTCATGGAATCACAGAAGTTTAGAGGTTAAGGGAACATTAGAAATAATTTTAACAATTTAGGAGAGAAACCAAGAGAAGTTAAGTGACTTTTTCCAAGTCACAGTATTTTTTAGTAGCAGTACTGGAACCAAAAGCCTACTCCTGTATTCCTGCCCAGCATTCATTCCAACACACTCATGCCTTCCACATTTTTCTGTCATAGACACATGGGTGGCTACATTATCAGTTTTATTCAGATGGTTCTTATCTAAGTTCATATATCAGTTATATTGACTTTTACTTTATAACTGAAGAGCACATTACTGCAGATGGATATTTTTAACTAATTAGGACAAGTAAATTTTTTCTGCTTTGAAAATATGTTTTCATCCATCTGCTAGATAAGGCAGCTGCCTGCACTCTCATCCTTCTCCTGTTCCCAGATAACTAAGTTCATTTGGAGGCATTGAAGCGATTAGTAAAATACTGAAGATATTAGCAAAGAGTAGTAAGTTAGACCTGGATATCAAATGCTTTAAAATGCTATAACCATAGACTCATGGGAAGATGGCGGCGTGAGCAGGGTGGTGGAAATCTTCTCCCAAAACCAAAAATATTTATGAAAATACAGCAAATACAACTATTCCTAAAAGAAACACCAGAAGATAAAAGAAGACACCAGCCTGCAGCTACACCTGAGAGGACTCAGCACCCTGCGAGGCAGGTAAAATACGGAGCCATGACCCGAGCGCACAGGCAGAAGGAGAGGATTCAGAGCAGGGAGGGAGTGGAAGCACAGTCCCGCCGAATAACCAGCCCTGGTGATCTGTGCCGGGAGCACTGACACACATCACGCGTTGTATCAGAGATTGGAGACACAGAGGTTCACCTTCCAAGACAGCAGGTCCACCCAGCCGGTTCCTCGGGACAAAAGAAAAGCGCGTGCCATTTTAGGGGTCTTAAAGAGACAGGGGCCCAACGGAGGAGCAGGATCATCCCAGCGCACTCAGCCAGGCAGGCTGGAAGCCCTGGGGAATTTTGGTCCCCTCGGACTGTGGCTGGGAAAAGTAGTCACACGGAGACTTCCGACAGAAATCAGCAGCCTCCCATTCGTTCCCTCCCCGGCCAGAGTCACAAAGGGCCTGGCAGAGCGCGTGGCAGCGAAGTAGTGGAGCAGCAGCGCCACCTACAGGATCCTAACAGAAATTACACTTCGCAGGCGTATTTTTTTTCTATTTCCCTTTCTTTTTTTCTTTTTCTAACCACTTCTATCACCATGAAAAGAAAGAGAAATATGGTGCAAACAAAACTTACCCAGAAAACCCCAGACCAGACTACCCCAGAGAGGGAGTCTGAAGGGATGGACATGCACAATCTTCCTGAAAAAGAATTCAGAATAAAAGTCATAACCATACCGATGGATCTACAGAGAAATATGCAAGAGCTAAGGGAGGAAGTGAGGGAAGTGAGGAAAGACAATGCAAAGATGAGACAAGCGATCAATGGGCTTAGAAGCAGACTGGACAAGATGCAAGAGATTGTTAATGGAATAGAAATCAGAGAACAGGAGTACAGAAAACCTGAGGCAGAGAGAGATAAAAGGATCTCTAGAATGAAAGAATTTACAGAGAACTGTGTGACCAATCCAAACGGAATAATATTTGCATTATAGGAATACCAGAGGAAGAAAAGAGAGAAAAAGGGATAGAAAGTGTCTTTGAAGAAATAATTGCTGAAAACTTCACCAAGGTGGGGAAGGAAATAGACTCTCAGACCATGGAAGCCCACAGATCTCCCAACACAAGGGACCCAAGGAAGACAACACCAAGACACATAATAATTAAAATGGCAAAGATCAAAGATAAGGACAGAGTATTAAAGGCAGCTAGAGAGAGAAGAAATATCACCTACAAAGGAAAATTCATCAGACTATCATCAGATTTCTTAACAGAAACCTTACATGCCAGAAGAGAATGGCATGATACATTTAACGTAATGAAACAGAAGGGCCTCGAACCAAGAATATTGTATCCAGCACGATTATCATTTAAATTTGAAGGAGGAATTAAACAATTTCCAGACAAGCAAAAACTGAGGGAATTTGCCTCCCATAAACCACCTCTTCAGGATATCTAAAGGGACTATTCTAGATGGAAGCACTCCTAAGGCTAAAAAGAGTCACCAGAGAAAATAAAATAGCAAAGAAAGACCATCCAAATACTAACTAAAGGCAAAAAATAAAACACCTAGTATATAAAGAATGGAGGAGGAAGAATAAGAAAGGAGAGAAATAAAGAATCATCAGGCTGTGTTTACAATAACTTAACAAGAAAGTTAAGTTAGACTGTTAGATAGTAGAGAAGTGACCCTTGAACCTTTCGTACCCACGACTCTAAGCCAGCAATGGAAATAAGTACATATCTATCAGTAATCACCCTAAATGTAAATGGACTGAATGCACCAATCAAAAGACACAGAGTTACTGAATGGATAAAAAAGCAAGACCCATCTATATGCTGCTTACAGGAGACTCACCCCAAACCCAAAGAAATACACAGACTAAAAGTGAAGGGATGGAAAAAGATATTTCATGCAAACAACAAAGAGAAAAAAGCAGGTGTTGCAGTACTTGTATCAGGCAAAATAGACTTCAAAATGAAGAAAGGAGCAAGAGATAAAGAAGGACATTACATAATGATAAAGGGGTCAGTCCAACAAGAGGATATAGCCATTTTAAATATATATGCATCCAATAGGAACGCCGGCATATGTGAAACAAATACTAACAAAATTAAAGGAGGAAATAGAAAGGAATGCAGTCATTTTAGGAGACTTCAACACACCACTCACTCCAAACGACATATCAACCAGACAGAAAATAACTAAAGACACAGAGGCACTGAACAACACACTAGAATGGATGGACCTAACAGACATCTACAGAAGTCTACACCCAAAAGCAACAGGATACACATTCTTTTCAAGTGCACATGGAACATTTTCCAGAATAGACCACATACTAGGCCACAGAAAGAACCTCAGTAAATTCAAAAATATTGAAATCCTACCAACCAACTTCTCAGATCACAAAGGTATAAAACTAGAAATAAATTTTAGAAAGAAAACAAAAAGGCTCACAAATATATGGAGACTTAACAAAATTCTCCTAATTAATCAATGGGTTAACGACCAAATAAAAACAGAAAGCAAAGAATTTATGGAGACTAATGAAAACAAAAACACAAAGCCACAACTTCTATGGGATGCAGCAAAGGCAGTTCTAAGAGGAAACTATATTGCAATCCAGGCCTATTTAAAGAAGGAAGAACATTCCCAAATGAATAGTCCAAAGACACAATTACTGAAATTGGAAAAAGAAGAACAAATGAGGCCCAAATCACCAGAAGGAGGGACCTAATAAAGATCAGAGAAGAAATAAATAAAATTGAGAAGAATAAAACAATAGAAAAAATTAATGAAACCAAGAGCTGGTTCTTTGAAAAAATAAACAAAATAGATAAACCCCTAGCCAGACTCATTAAGAGAAAAAGAGAATCTACACACATAAACACAATCAGAAATGAGAAAGGAAAAATCACGATGGACCCCACAGAAATACAAAGAATTATAAGAGAATATTATGAGAATCTATATGCTAACAAGCTGGAAAACCTAGAAGAAATGGACAACTTCTTAGAAAAATACAACCTTCCAAGACTGACCAAGCAAGAAACAGAAAAACTAAACAGACTAATCACCAGCAATGAAATTGAATCAGTAATCAAAAAACTACCCAAGAACAAAACCCCCAGGCCTGATGGATTCACCTCTGAATTCTACCAGACATATAGAGAAGAAATAACACCCATTCTCCTTAAAGTTTTCCAAAAAATAGAAGAGGAGGGAATACTACCAAACTCATTCTATGAAGCCAGCACCACTCTAATACCAAAACCGGGCAAAGACCTCACCAAAAAAGAAAAGTACAGACCAATATCCCTGATGAACGTAGATGCAAAAATACTCAACAAAATATTGGCAAACCGAATTCAAAAATACATCAAGAGGATCATACACCATGATCAAGTGGGATTCATCCCAGGGATGCAAGGATGGTACAACATTCGAAAATCTATTAACGTCATCCACCACATCAACAAAAAGAAGAACAAAAACCACACGATCATTTCCATAGATGCTCAAAAAGCATTTGACAAAATTCAGCACCCATTCATGATTAAAACTCTCCACAAAATGGGTATAGAGGGCAAGTACCTCAACATAATAAAGGCCATATATGACAAACCCACAGCTAACATCATACTTAACGGCGAGAAGCTGAAAGCTTTTCATCTAAGATCGGGAACAAGACAGGGATGCCCACTCTCTCCACTGTTATTCAACATAGTACTGGAGGTCCTAGCCACGGAAATCAGACAAAAACAAAGACATACAAGGCATCCAGATTGGTAAAGAAGAAGTCAAATTCTCACTATTTGCAGATGACATGATATTGTACATAAAAAACCCTAAAGACTCCACTCCAAAACTAGAACTAATATCTGAATTCAGCAAAGTTGCAGGATACAAAATTAGCACACAGAAATCTGTTGCTTTCCTATGCACTAATGATGAACTAACAGAACAATTCCATTCAGAATTGCATCAAAAAGAATAAATCCCTAGCATAAACCTAATGAAGGAAGTGAAAGACCTGTACTCTGAAAACTACAAGAGACTCCTAAGAGAAATTAAAGAGGGCACAAACAAATGGAAATTCATCCCATGCTCTTGGCTAGGTAGAATAAATATTGTCAAAATGGCTACACTACCTAAAGCAATCTACAGATTCAACGCAATCCCTATCAAAATACCAACAGCCTTCTTCAATGAACTCGAACAAATAATTCTAAAATTCACATGGAACGACTAAAGACCCCGAATAGCCAAAGCAATCCTGAGAAGGAGGAATAAAACGGGGAATTATGCTCCCTGACTTTAAGGTCTACTACAAAGCCACAGTAATCAAGACAATTTGTACTGGCACAAAAACAGACCCACAGACCAGTGGAACAGAATAGAAAATCCAAACATTAACTCAAACATATACAGTGAATTAATATATGATAAAGGAGCCTTAGATATACAGTGGGGAGATGACAGCCTCTTCAGTAGCTGGTGTTGACAAAACTGGACAGCTACATGTAAAGAGAATGAAACTGGACTACTGTCTAACCCCATACACAAAAGTAAACTCAAAATGGATCAAAGACCTGAATGTAAGTCATGAAACCATAAAACTCTTAGAAAAAAACATAGGCAAAAATCTCTTGGACATAAACATGAGCGACTTCTTCATGAACATATCTCCCCGGGCAAGGGAAACAAAAGCAAAAATGAACAAGTGGGACTATATCAAGCTGAAAAGCTTCTGTACAGCAAAGGACACCATCAGTAGAACAAAAGACATCCTACAGTATGGGAGAATATATTCATAAAAAACGTATCTGATAAAGGGTTGACATCCAAAATATATAAAGAACTCATGCACCTTAACAAACAGAAAGCAAATAATCCAATTAAGAAATGGGCAGAGGACATGAATAGACACTTCTCCAAAGAAGAAATTCAGATGGGCAACAGGCACATGAAAAGATGCTCCACATCGCTAATCATCAGAGAAATGCAGATTAAAACCACAATGAGATATCACCTCACATCAGTGAGGATGGCCAACATCCAAAACACAAACAACAACAAATGTTGGCGAGGATGTGGAGAAAAGGGAACCCTCCTACACTGCTGGTGGGACTGCAAATTAGTTCAACCATTGTGGAAAGCAGTATGGAGGTTCCTCAAAAAACTCAAAATAGAAATACCATTTGACCCAGGAATTCCACTCCTAGGAATTTACCCTAAGATTGCAGCAGCCCAATTTGAAAAGGACAAATGCACCCCTATGTTTGTTGCAGCACTATTTGCAATAGCCAAGAAATGGAAGCAACCTAAGTGTCCATCAGTAGATGAATGGATAAAGAAGAGGTGGTACATATACACAATGGAATATTATTCAGCCATAAGAAGAAAACAAATCTACCATTTGCAACAACATGGATGGAGCTAGAGGGTATTATGCTCAGTGAAATAAGCCAAGCAGAAAAAGACAAGTATCAAATGATCTCACTCATATGTGAAGTATAAGAACAAAGAAAAAAACTGAAGGAACAAAACAGCAGCAGACTCACAGAACCCAAGAATAGACTAAAAGTTAACAAAGGAAAGGACTGTGGAAGAGGGTTGGGAAGGGAGGGACAAGGGGGAAAAAGGGGCATTACGATTAGCAGACATAATGTTGGGGTGCAGGGGGAGGGCTTTATAACTCAGAGAAGACAAGTAGTGATTCTATAGCACCTCACTACACTGATGGACAGTGACTGTAATGGGGTTGGTGGGTGGGACCTGATGAAGGGGGTAGTTTAATAACCATAATATTCATGTAATTGTAGATTAATGATACCAAAATAAATTATATAAAAATAAAAAAAATAAAAGAAAGAGTATAGCATGGTGGTCAAGAGCTTGGGCATTGAAACTAGATTAACCTCGGTTCAAAACCTGGAGTTCCCATATTTACTTTACTAATAGGAAAGTTCTATAACCTCTCTGTACTCCCACTTGCCCATCTGAAAAATAGGGTTAACAGTATAACTATTTCATAGATGTTATGGGGATTAAGTGAATAATTTCATCTAAAGCACATAAAGCCTAAGACATAGCAAGTGCCTGGTAAATGGTGGGGGTGGTTACACAGTCTACCAAATTAAAAGATTCATTAAAATACCCTAAGCCAAACTGTTATTTTCTAAAGAGAAATTCCGTAGTCATGGTAAAGTTCTATTTTTTAAATAGGAAACTGATGACTACAGATATTTTGATCCCAAAATGCTGCGGGGCAATGACAGGTAAGCAGCTCTCAACTTACCTAATTTTTGTAGGTTTCCCCACCCCCACCAAGAATGGAAATAACATAGTTGATTTTGTTGTTATAAATTAATAACTGTGTGTTAAAAATTCAAACTATATAGAAAACTGATCAGTAAAACAGTATGTATGCTCTCACTACCCAGAGATAATGACAGGTAATTCGTACTTAACATTTTGGTTCTTTCCCTTCCAAGTATATACATGCAAAAGAAAAAAATCTGGGTTTAGATGTTTGTTGTTTTGTTTTTCATGAAATGATAACAGTATTATAAACTATGTGGGGGAGGGAGATTTGGATAATGTGTGTATTTTTAAGTGAATATTCTTATTGGACCAAATGAAAAGATGGGATTTTCATGTTTGATACCAGTTGTTTAGTTGTTTTTGGTTTTTATTTAACTGGTCCATAAAATCGAAGCCCCTGTGGATTGCTGTGAATACTTTATTGGCAATGAAACATTCTACAAATTTTACTTGCCTACGAGTTCATTTTTCTTACTTGCCTTTACTTCATTTTTATGACATGTGGAATGGTAAGGTATTTGTTTACTTTATTATGGATATTACTTTTTGAGATTTAATGCATGGTGGTATGAAAAGAGCCTACAAGATGCAGAGGAATAATAGGCAGAATTAGGAAAAAAAACTGTCTTGGAATAGTATCCTCTATTACCCGCACATGGGTAAAGCGGGTTTCTTGCCTATCCCTTATGCTTGTGATTTTTTGGTCTTTTCTCCTTGCTTTATCCCAAGCTTTCACATCTTTGTGGGTAGTGAGAACAGATTATTAGATTGTTTTGGCTACTTAAAAGTTACTCGCCTTTTCTGAATTGGCAAGAAATACTGCTGAATTTGAAAAAGAGGCTGCTAGTAGCAGCTACAGCTGGCAAGAGAGAATTTGACAAAGAATAAATTATAGAAGGGAGAGAATGAGGAATAACGGCTTTTTGGGGGGATGAGAAGTGTGAAATTAGGGGAGATGGTTGAACAACTCTGTAAATATATTTAAAAACACTGAATATACACTTTTAAATGGTAGATTTACAACTCTTTTCTTATCTCGATATTCTCCAGGTTATATTTTTTCCTTCCTCACATTTGTATTTGGCTAACAGATATATTTTGCCTCTTAGAAACTTACTGAGAAACTCTTAATCGTACCTGTAGTTTATGCATGATAATGAGGAATATTAGCATTGAGAAGACAGAGGGGCTCAGAGTTTCATTTTTAATAGACTCAGCCTTCTCCTGAGCTATCTATAATAGTTGGATCTGGTTGTTAATACCTAGTAATATTGTGCTATATAAATCTCACCTGTCCTCATTCCGTATCTTCTCTTAGAGGAAGTTAAAGCACAGTAGAAGGAAGTTAAACACAGATAGGGTATTTCTGCCAGGTGGGCTTCTAGCCTCTTCTATGGAATAGTCAGACAGGCCATAGAAATGAGGAAAGGCGATAGATCTAAGGATGCAGTCGCTGAATAATTAAGGAGATTTCCTCTTGGTTAAGATTTTCAAAAATTGCTTGTGAGAAAAACCTAAATTGTCATTGTATATAGCCTATTTTTGGCACCCAAAACAAATACATATCTGATTCAGAAACTTTAAAAGTCTTTATTAAAAGATCTCTTAGCAATGAAATATTTTTTATGTAAAAATGTAAAGAAATAGCTACAGTAAAATACAGATCCCTCCTTTCCCTCCTTTCCTTCCTAAATTGTTATCCTTCCCATACATGCTGATACAGTGAAATGCCGTATAATTTACCACTAAAATATATACCCAGATTTCTTCCCCTAATAGGAGCAACTGCTCAAGCTTTTCTTCTCCCTTTCAGTCTTTTCCTAGAATTTTGTTTTGAAGTCAACAGGTTTCCCCATTCCCTTTTAGATACTGACACATGTACCTCTTCATCCTCTGTATCCCAGTTCCCTACCTAGCTTTTTCCTCTGCATCCCAGTTCCCTACCTAGCAACACAAAACTAAAGGACCCACCCTCGAAGAAGGTGAAGGAGGAAGAATTGTAAACATATGTCTAATAATGTGTGTTTATATACCCTGTGCATATTTTATCCATAAGCCTTGAAATTTTCAGTATCATTTTTCTTTGTTACAGCTCAGTTCCAAGGAACAAAAATCCATTCCAAGAGGTAAGTTCCATATAAAAATTCTCTGCCCCTACTAAGGAAAGATGAAAAAGTGACCAAGCAGTCTTGAAGCGTATCTTTGTCCTAAACATGGCTTTATTATGATTTACTGTATGGCAATCTTGATGAATCCAGTTCTATGCACCCAAGATTCCTTTAAAAAAAATCTTAGCAACTATGTTTTCCTGATTTATAAAGCTGCTTACACTTAGAAAATTTATGAAAATAATTGACACTAGATAAATTCACAGAAAAAGAAGTCTTGGACATTGTGGTGAAAATTTTATACACATGGAACTTTTTTCCAAAAAGTTTGGATTTCAAACTTTTATAAAGGTATTGTGACTGTGTTTGCACTTGAAACACAAAGAAGCTTCTTAATAAAAATATATCCAGTAAAGGACATATACTGAAAATTATATAAGTGCTAAGTTTTCTGTTTTTCCAAACTATATAAATATCCCCAAATTCAAAAATGTCTTTTGGAGAAAGCCCTTTAGATTAATTTGCTATTAATTGAAGAGTGAGGAATATTTTCCTCTGAATTGTTTATGAAAAATATTGTAATACTCAATAGACAATAGAAATTTATAGGCTTTTTAGAAATGAATTTCCTTATAATTTAAGTAGTATTGTACACGTAGGATGTGATCTCATGCTAATATTTTTTTTTACCTAAGTCGTAGAACATGCTCCAAACTAAAAATGACATTGCTTAAAATTAGAAATACTATTTAAACTATTTCTTTCAACTTTCCTGTTTTTTTTTTCTATTTTCATTTTTAGGCAATTGTTTTTGTGGTAGGAGGAGGCAACTACATTGAGTATCAAAATCTCATTGACTACATAAAGGTACATGTTGGCCTTTTTATCGCTTGATGTTTTATCGTTCTGTGTCTTTAGAATACTAGCATTCTCTGTTGTCTCTACTTCTAGAGTTATATAAGGAATCAAGAATTTATAATCCCACATATAAGGAAAAATGATCTTCTGTTCATTCCTTTCCTATTACATTCATTTCTGGAAAACAATGTATCTTATTGATATAATGTACTTTGCAGGTATGTAAATTGGACTTTGAATGTTTCAGACCTCAGTTAAGTTCCTATTCCAAAAAAAAGTCGCTCTTGGTGAAATGATTTACCAAACCCATTTACCTGAATAATAAGCACTTTCCCCCCATGGTTTTGACTTAAGTTAGCAACACACTTCTAACAAACTTGGAATGTTCTCTTTTCAGCAGACCAGGACCATTAGAGGTAGCAAAGTAGAAGTGGGGTGCTTTTCAGAGCAGCAGGGCATGACAGACAACTAAGCAAACGGATTTGAAGGAAAGGGTATAAATTGAAGAGCAAAAATGCCATTTAAATGTAGAGGTAACAGAATTAGCAATTGTTGGATGACGTTTTATAAAAGGCTTTAATAAAGGTTGAGATTTGGGTACAGCAAAAGAAAAAACAACACAAGCAGATTTCACAGTGCTTCAAAGCTACTAGGCACAACGCCCAGAATCCTGGCTCTGTTGCATAGGGCATGCTTTATCTTCGGACCATGAACCACTAAGATCTGTATAAGGAAGAATCGTCTTGTACAAGAAATGGTCTTTTATATCCCTCTGTAGTCATACAGCCAGAGTCAGGCTACATGACCAGGCTCAAAAGCAGACACCAGGCGCAAACTGTCAGTCTGTACAATTTCTATAAACAGTGCTGACGAGCTGGTGCAAGTTGTCCCCTGGTCTGTGTGCGCCTCTTGCACAGGACTATATTAATCACTAGTTGGTATGTTTCATTCAGGTTTGGCCGAGGGTCAACATTACAGTTGCAGATGTTCCCAGGGATACACCCAAGGTGGTAGAAGACCTTCTGAAATTAATCTTGTACTCCCAAATTCCACACAACCCCATCCTTGGTTAAGCTTTCTTAATTACACTTGACAGCCTTCTTGTTTTGTTTTTTTTACATTTATAAAACAAAAAGGATAAACACCATACATAATACTAATCCTTTGTGTAGTATAGGGACTGAAGTGCAGGTATAACTTTAAAGAAACATTGCAGTTTACCAAATATTCCAGTGCACAGTTGTTTATAATTATGCCTAAGCTTCACAACTCTTAACTGTTTCTACCACAGAAATCTTAATTTTGTGAAATGTATTAACTAAAATACGGCACATAATTCATCATTAACTAAATCTAGTCCTTTCTCTGACCAGTCACTTCCATCAGAGGAACATCAGGGCTATCCGTGGTGGGTGTGTAAGCCCGCCAAGCTATCTTTTATCTGGTTTGAGTTTAAAAAGTTTTTTTTTTATCTTACTGTTTTCCACCCACAAAAAGATGGTGTATAGGTAGTAGGGCACACGATACTATGACTGTCAAGACATGCAACAGATATTTTATGTCCCTGTATCCAGGCACCTTTCTTAACAGATCATCACTTTCAGGTTAATAGCTACATAGTGGTCTTTGGCTCTGTTCTTGAGCAAATTCTTCTGTATGCATTTGAGCTGACGTGTAAAGTGAGAACCTTGAAAAGAAAAGCATTAGAATTATTCTAAGTGCTTATCCCCTAGATGTTATTAGCATCATCAAGACGTATCATATGAATAACTGCAGATTAAATCCTCCGTAAGCCTCCTGGGGCCCATCTTAGATCTTCACCTTCAAATAAAGGAGGCAATTTCTACAGACCTATGGGCATCTGTAAATACAGCTAAGAGTATCATTCTCTTGCTTTCAGCCTCTTACAAGGTACTGATACAATGTTAGCTTTCCTTTTCTTAAATTATTCATTTGCATTAGCTTTCTTTTTGAGAGTTAAGACTACTTCTTTGCACTTGTCATTAATATTTACCCAGAGCTTGGCCCCTGATTAGGAAGCAAGACAACTGATCCCTAGCACTGGCAGCAATATGAGACTGGCCGGTGCTTTGCCCTTTGTCCTTCCCAGCCATCTGAGGTAGAGCTGGTAAGTAAGGGCAAGCTTATGGTACTATCTTGTCCACTGGTTAGGAAAGATTCAGAAACAGTCCATCTGAGTTTAGACAGGTGAAAAGGAACAGTCAGTTCCATCATTCTTAGAGTTAGATTTGGAAGTGATTGGCTAGAGAATGAACTAGATTAGTTAATAATTAATAGTTATATTGCATCATGGTATTGGTATATTTCATAAAGTTCAGTTTTTAATGGAGAAGGTATCAAGTCAATACATAAGTAAGAATGAATTTGCACTGGAATATTAGTATGCTATAATGTTAGACCTATACCTCATTGGATGATGTAAAAGATACAAAAAGAAAAATGATGTTGAGTGATTAGAACTAAGAAAACTTGATGAAGGGTGGGGGAGTATGGACTATGTAAGTACAAGACTAATCTCAGCTAGTTTATTTCAACCCTATGCTTATCTCTGGGAACACTGGGAACCATACTGATTCATATAGTCCAAGACAGACCAGGAGGCAACTTGCACTAGCTTGTCAGCTTTGCCTATTGATGGTTTGCACCTAATCTCTGGCATGTTTTCCTGTTTCTGCTATTAGGCCTTGGTCATGCAGCCTGATTTTAGCTATGTGATCTGAAAGGTATAAAAGACCCCTCCTTGGACAACACTGGGGCTTTGCTGAGACCAGGGTATCTCCACCATGTTTTGGTTGTTAACAACTGAAAATGACATATGTCCTGTGCTATTGAGATGGGATCCTGGGAGCTGTGCCTAGTTTTGCACCCCTCTAATGTTTCCCTATGCTTTAGCCTTCTGTGCTGTGACCTCTACCTTTATTAATGCCTTATGTAAGTATATTGTATGTAGCTTCAAGAATCCCAATCATACAAACCTTCTTAATTGCTGCACATCTCATTTTGAAAGAAGATGAGGTCAGACTCCAAGAAGGGACTAGCAGTTACCAAAGGGAAGGTGTTAGGGATGGTGGGGAGGGAGGGAGAAGGGGATTAAGGGGCATTATGATTAGCACACATAATGTAGAGGTATCATGGGAAAGGCAGTATAGCACAGAGAAGACAAGTAGTGACTCCATAGCATCTTCTATGCTGATGGGCAGTGACTGCAGGAACTTGATAACATGGGTGAATGTTGTAATCACAGTGTTGCTCATGTGAAATCTTCATAAGATGTATATCAATGATACCTTAATAAAAAAAAGGGGGGTGAGGTGTGAATATTGTTTTCTTTGTTCTCAGAGATGAACAGCCAGAACATATCTTTAGCCAGCAATGTGTATTCAGCAAAATGTCCTTCTCTAATATTACAAAGCCGTAATTCTTTTGATAAATCATATTTGTTTTATTATGGAATAAACTTTTTATATTACAAAAGAAATCTTACAGATTTACCTTCAAGTTCATAATACTTGTAATTTCAGCATTAAAGACTTACCAGTAAGTCTCCAGTAGGAAAGTTTTGACTGCTGTAATTGGGTTCCAATATTCTGCCAAAAAGGAATGAAATTCATAGAGTTATAAAGTGGAATGGAGTATATTAACATGTAAATGTATTACACAAATGACAATCTATACTACTTGCAACATCTCCTGTATAACAAAACTCTTAAGAGAATGTTTTCTTCAGGTAGTACAGATCCTACATTGGAAGAATGTTGCCCAAAGATGTTATAATTGTTGCTTCTGTGAAACTTGTGATCAGATTCCTTCTGTTTTCAGGGTAAATAGCACCATAATACATTTAAAAAAAGAAAATGGTGCACCCATTTTACCACTTTATTCCATGCAATTTTATGATAGACGTGTATACAAAAATTCATCAGCCCCCTAAAAAAACTTTAATAATAGAAAGCCTTATTAGGTTTAATCCCTCTTCTTGGGAATATTGAAAATATTACTTGTTACTTTGTTATAATCTGAGTTCTGTCTGATTTTTACAGGGGAAACAAGGCAAACACATTTTATATGGCTGCAGTGAGCTTTTTAATGCTACACAGTTCATAAAACAGGTAAATTGTACCTTTTTAATTTATTTCTGTTAACATACCCTAAGTTACTGTTGATATTTTTTGCAAAGAGAGCAAGAGAATCATTATATTCATCTGAACTGGCTGAAACCAAAAGCCGTAGAGCTTATAAGAGTGTAAGGCTTTGTCATGGATAACTATAAAGAAAACTCTGATAAGTAATAGTTCTACTATCCCAAATCTATGAATAAAGATAAATTCAGAAAATTTTAAATTGATAGTGTTCAATTGGGCAAAATTCATTTTAGCATTTCCTTATATACTGTCCATGTTTCTGACTTTGCCAAGCATATCAGAGATACTTTCTTGGGGGATAGTACCTACTCAGTGGGTAAGTGGAATGGCATTCACGGTGAAAGTTAACAGCAGCAGTCTGTGCATTCTTTCGGGTTGTTCCCACGAATGTTCTTGTGATGCTAAGTAGGCCAACCAATAATGTCCACTTACTTTTGTCTTGGTTGCCATAAAAATCGTAACTGATTTTTAGCAGTTGTTCCTAGCACCATTTCCCAGCACAAGTTTCTTAATCCCATTATATGGTTCTTGTATTTTAACCTTAATGTAGAAGTTCAGTGATACTATGAGAATACAGAGATCTGAAGAGAATTTGCAGTGAACATGTGTATATTCCCCATTAACATTTTTCTGTACTTGCTTTATCAGATACCTACCCATCCTTAAATTCTTTGTTCTGTTCATTGTTCCCACTTACTTTATTAATTTCAAAATAAGGGGAAGATATACTCGTATCTATGAATTCAAGTGCCAGTATCATTAACTAGAGTTATTTGTTTTGTTTTACCCTGTGAAGGTAAAATCTACAACAGTGAAGTACACAGATCTCAAGTATAATTCTGTTTTGTCAGATCTGTTCACCTGAATAACCCAAACCCCTATCGAGATACAGACCCATCACACCACAGGGTCCCTTTACAGGTCTTCCCAGTCAGTCCTTGTCCTTACTCAATCCCCATCCCAAAACACAGTCTTGATATTTTTCCACCAGATGAGTTTTTGCTATTCTAGAACATTATATGAATGAAATTTTTTTTTTTGGTTAGGTTAACTAGAGGATTCTTAATTCTGTCAGTCTTTTTAATGAACCAGATATTGTTTATGCTACTCTTCTCTGTAGTTTGTCTTCTATTCATTGGTTTCTGTTCTTTATTATTTCCTTTGTTTTGGTTACTTTGGCTTTACTTTGTTCTTTTCCTGTCTTCTGAAGTTGGAATACTATTTGGTTAACTTTAGTTTTTCAGTTCTAAAAAAAGCATTTAAAGCATCAAATTAAAACTCTTGCCAGACACTGCTTTAACTGCAGTCCACATATGTTGGTATTTTTTCATTCTTTTTGAAATATTTTTAATTTACCTATTGGTTTATTCTTTAGAGAATTTAGAAATCTATTGTTGAAATATTTGTGGGTTTTCTGGATATATTATTCTGATTTCCCTTTTCATAGAACATTCTCCAATTTCACTGTTTCAAAATTTATTTAAATTCCTTTTATGGCCCAACATATGATTTATCTTGCTAAACACTCCATGTGCACTTAAAAAAAGAACATGTATTATGCAGAAGTTGAGGGAAGGGTTCTATAAATAAGTTTGGTCAAGTTAGTTGATAGCATTACTTAGATCCTCTTGTCTTCATTAATTGGGGGGGGAGATGTGTCATCTAATTCTATCAGATACTGAAGAACTGGCATTAAAATCTCCAACTGTGATTGTAGAATTGTCTTTTTCTCCCTTTAGTTCTGTCAAGTTCTACTTTTTGTATTTTTAAGCTCTGTTATTAGGTACATACAGATTCATGATTGTTGTATGTTCCTGATAAAGGGTCCCTTTTATCATTACGCAGTATTACTCTACATACCTGGTAATGCTCTGTCTTGAAGGTTACTTTGATATTATTAATATACGTTCTAGCCTTCTTATGCTTATGGTTTGCAGGTTATAACTTTCCATCTGTTTCAACTTATCTATGAATTCATATTTAAAGTGTGTATCTTGTGTGTAGCATATAGTTGAGTCTTTTTAAAACCATCTGGCAATCTGCCTTTTAATTTGAGTCTGCTGGTCTGTTACCACTTAATGTAATTATTGAAATGATTAGATTTAGATCTACCATTTTACTGTTTGTTTTCTATTGGTCTCCCATTTGGTGTTGCTATCTTCCTCCTTTCTTGCCTTCCTTTGTATTCTTTGAACACATTTTAGAGTTCCATTTTACTTCATCCAAAGATTTTTTTTAGCTATATCTCTGTAGTATTTAGTGGTTGCTGTAGAGATCAAAATATATACATCTTTAACTGTTCATGGACTAAAGTTAATATTGTGCCACTTGCATTAAATGTAGAAACCTTACAAACCAGACCCATTCCCTCAGCATTTATGCTATGATTTTTTTATATTTTATATATGCATATATCAGCCTTTCAAGACAGTGGACAGTGCTATCATTTGTGTATCAAATAGTCATGTTATCATAAAGAAATACATTTTTTGCATTTACACAGATGTGGTTTCCAGTGTTCTAGTAGATTGATTTCCATCTGTTGACTGAAAAACTTCTAGCATTTTCTATGAAAATGTCTATTTCATTCTTAAATGATTTTTTGCTAAATATAAAATTCCAAATTGACAGATTTTCAACACTTTAAAGATGTTATTCTACAGTCTTCTGCCCTCATTGTTTCTGATTGTTGACTTCTTATCAGAAAAGTCATTGTTGCTGATAGGAAGTTGACATTACTTCAATATCTCTGGCTGCTTTCAAGGTTTTCTCATTATCTTTGGTTTTCCGTAGTATCTTTGTGTGACTTACCTTATTTGGGGGTCACTGAGCTTCCTGAATCTGTAAGTTTATTTCACAAATTTAGGAAATTTTTAGCTATTTCTTCAAATATTGTTATGCCCAATTCTCACTCCTTTCCTTTTGGGACTCCAATTTATATGTCTGTTCAACTGTTCATGGTATCCCACAAATCCCTGGGGATTTAGCGTATACAACTTAAGTTGCTCTATCTTTAGATTCACTATGCCTTTCTTGTCTGTTTGAGTAATACTGTACTTAGCAGTTCTACAGTTCTCATTCATATGTATAATTTGTATATCTCTGCTGAGACTTACCTTTTCATTGTGAGCATGTTTTATTATTTCACCGAGGAAAGTATGTGCCATGGCTTCTTTGAAAACCTAATTACAACATATGGCTCGTCTGTCCATCTCCATTGTCAGTCCCCTTGGAGAATGGCTCATATTTTCCTGTTTCTTCATATATATTGCCTAGGTTGTATCCTTAACATTGTTAATGTTACATGTTTTGGAGACCAGATTCTATTTCTTTGCAGGGTGTTGATTCGGTGTTTCAGCAAGCAACTAACTTGGTTAGACTCAAACTTCAGACTCTGTCTCTTGGGAAGCAGCTCAGATCTCACTTGTTAGTCTCGCTCATGAGAGGGTCAGGGTTTTACTGTAGAGTCAGGAAAAGTCTAGGCACGGAATTTAGGGCTTCCTCACTGGCTCTCTCCCTTCCAGAATTTCCGCCTTGTCTTTCAGTAGCTTCCTAAACTCTCTTCTCTGGTTTTTCGGTCAGAAAGACTGCAGGTTTTTTCTCAGTTCTGGCTACCTGAAGAGCACCCGCTACGGCCTGCTTTCAGGGTACAGGCCACAGACCCAGGGAACTCGGCCAGCAGGAGTCCCTTCTTACAGCTGTTAACTCTCGTCCCAAACCTGCTTTTAGTTGTTTTCCACTGCCTTCAGAGAGTTGGTTTTTGTATTCTGTTTTAAGTTTATAATTGCTGTCTCTGGGAGAATTGGTTCAGTAGCAGTTTACCCAGCATGCCAATATTGAAAGCCTTTTCTTTTCCTTCTAATGATCTTGTACAAATGTAGAAACATAAAGTTAATTAAAATAGGTCACTTCTCCTTATGCCAGCAGTGAAGCTGCACATGACATTTTTCTTTACATTTTTCATACTGAGTTAATTTCTTTATTCTTGGGGTTTTTGTTTTCTATTAGTTGAATTTGTACCTATAAAGTTTACACATTATTTTTTGCCATGATAGTGTTTATTACTCTTCAGTTTAAATCTTAAACATTTGAGTCAGTGGTGAACATAAACTTCACCATGATGAAAGTGTGCATTTTTTTTAAGGTGTTTAAATAAAAAATTTATATGATTTTATGTTGTGTTTTAGCTATCACAACTTGGACAAAAGTAACAGAAGAACCTTAATACAAAAATCCGCTTGGAATTTGAATAAATGTAAGAAGTCAAAAGACCCAGATGTTTCCTTCTCCATATCAATGTCCTAACAATGACAGTTAATTCTTAAGGAAATTCTATACTTACTATAATATGTATGGATTAAAAGAATAAAGCATTTCAGAAATAAATTTTTGATATTGTACATTCTCGCTCCTGTTATGTTTGAGAAAGTACTTTGAAAGGAAAAGCTGTCTGAATATAATGTTATGTTAATATTTTAACTAATATGTTTCTTATTATTGAAGCCAGTGGAAATTTAAGAATATAATATACAAATGTTATTTGCTTCATGAATCTCTTTACTTGTATGCATCTTAATTTCAAAATTATCTTACCTTGGTTTCCTATGTTGCCTCTAGATTTTAAGTGGAGATTTTAAAGCACTGTAATGTCTCTTCTCCCTCTGCACAACTGTGTACATTTTATCGTATCAAAATCCCTCTGTTATATAATGGCAGCAAACACTAACCATCCTAGAATGGACAGATACAAAACATTTCTTCCTGTGAAGTTCTACATAATACACAAGCGTTGGATATGGTTACAGCCTTTGTGGTATGTGGACCAACAGGTAATGTTGATCAGCCGTACAACTGAAGGTAGCTGTAAAGAGAAACCACTGTTCCTGTTTATAAAGGCCAGGGAGCATCTGTAACGTTACAACATTCTGATAGTAGACACGAGATTCACAGGCCTGTTTCATCCCGTGCCTCCAACCTCCATGAGTCAGTGCCATTGTACCAAAACACACGTCAAGGAAAATAATTGTAACTGGGTAGTAGCCCACTAACCTTAGTCCTGGGATATAATTTAAGGTACATTTGGACTGCTATAACAGATTACCCTTAGATCAGTGGCTCAAACAACAAACATATTTTTCACAGCCCTGAAGGCCGGGAAGTTCAAGATCATGGTGCTGGCAGGTCCTGTGTCCAGTGAGTACCCTTTTCCTGGTTTGCAGATTGCATCTTCTTGTATTTCACATGGTAGGGAGTAGACAGCAAGCCCTGGTCTCTTTATCCCCTTATTAGGGTACCAGTCCCACGGGCCTATACCCCATGACCTCATCCAAACCCAGTTACCCCAGACATCAGGGCTTCAACGTAAGGATTCTCAGGGGACACAAGCATTCAGTCCATAGCACCACCTCTGTCAGGATGATGAAAAGTTGTTCAAGCTCAGAGCTTGAGAGAATGTTGCATTATGTAGAGACAACAAGGCTAATCAGTGATAAGCTACAAAGGAGACAGAGCAATATCCCAGTTTCCTCAGGAACTGAGAAGTCAGACTTTAATTATTTAATGTTTGTCCAGAAAATTATTAGGTTAAAAATACATGAAAGTCAAAGGAGTTAGTTTCTTTTCATGTTATCTCTGCAATTAAAAATAAATTAGAAACAGTATGGTACTGGCACAAAAACAGATACGTAGACCAATGGAACACAATAGAGAGCCCAGAAATAAACCCATGCTTACATGGTCAAGTAATACATAGCAAAGAAGGCAATGGGGAAAAGACAGTCTCTTCAATAAATGGTATTGGAAAGCTACGAAAAAAGTGAAAATGGATCTCTATCTTAAACCATCCACAAAAATAAACCCAAAGTGGATTAAAGACCTAAATGTAAGTCCTGAAATCATTAAACTCCTTGAAGGAAGCATAGGCAGTAAACTCTTCAACATAGCATTAGTCATTTTTTTCTGGATATTTCTCCCCAGACAAGGGAAATTAAAGCAAAAATAAGTAGGACTAAAAAGTTTTTGCACACCAAAGGAAACCAACAAAATGAAAAGGCAACCTACTGTATGGAAGAATATATTTGAAAATGGCATATCTGATGAGGCCAATATCTAAAACATATAAAGAACTTACACAACTCAACACCAAAAACAAATATTCCATAGAAAATGGGCAGAGGACCTGAATAGCCACTTTTCCAAAGAAGACCTACAGATATCTAACAGACACACAAAGAGATGTGCCACATCCCTGATCATCAAGGAAACGCAAATCAGAACCACGATGAGGTAGCACCTCACACCTGGCTAATATCAAAAAGACAAAAATATGTTGTCAAGGATATGGAGAAAAAGGAACCCTCAGACACAGCTGTTGGGATCGTAGATTGGTGCCGCCGCTATGGAAGGCAGTACATGGAGGTTTCTAAAAATCTAAAATAGAAATGCCATATAACCCAGCAACTCAACTTTTGGGAATTTACAAAAAAAATGATAAAATCACTAATCCAAAAAGTTTTAATTATGTAAATCATGTTTATCCCAGCATTATTTACAATAGCCAAAATATGGAAGCAACCTAAATGTCCACTGATAGTTGAGTTAGAGATGTGGTACAAATGTACAGTGGGATGTTAGCCATAGGAATGAAGTATTGTCATTTGCAACAACACGGATGGACATAGAGGGTATTATGCTAAGTGAAATAAGACGAATACCATATGATTTCACTTATATGTGGAATCTAAAAAACAAAACAAATAGACTCACAAATATAGAAAGCAGACTGGTGGTTGCCATAGGGGAGAGGTTGGGGGGACTTGTGAAATAAGGGAAGGGGAAAAAACTAGGATGTTTAATATCTTAATCTGGGTGATGGTCACATGCGTCAAAATTCAAGTCGTACACTAAGATTTGTGCATCTTCTTGAATCTCTATAAAAAATTTTCCAATTAAAAAAAAATCCTCATTAATGAATATATGATAATTTTTCAATCTTGACTTAAGATCACATAAAAGGTCAATGCTAAGGTTCTGAAATAGACTCTGGGACCTATAAAGGTTTGGGGCCTTTTAAAAACAAACTCTGGGGACACCTTAGCTTTTGTCAAACCGCCCACAGCTTAGCCCCATCCGTCCTGGGGTGACGTGCTCAGCAGGCCGTCTACTACACGGCCCGGGCACCGTTGCTTCCACCGTGAGCCAGGCAATAACAGCAAGCCCACAGCTTGACCAGTTCAGAAACCAGTTTTACCGATCTCCCCAAGGATGATTCTCCTCAGAGGAATTGACTCCTGCCCTGGGAAAGCTCAGATTTAGGGTGGAGGTCAATGGGGAAGGGAACTGCTCTGCTAGGTGATTTACAGAAAGTCACATTGATCAATCCTGGCTACAGCGCTGACAAGTAGGTGGTACAGCTCCAGTTTCATAAGAGGAAACAAAGCTCAGACGGGTGAGTACCCTGCTCATAGTAGTAGCTGGTACATGGTAGAGCCAAAGACAGAATGCACATCTGTCTGCTCCAGACCCACCCTCTTTCCACTGCTTGACAGTGCCTTGCTGAGGAAGCAGGAGGCCTGGGAGTCTTGCCAAGTCACTCCTTACTGGTCAGCCGGAGTCAGTCATGTCACCTTTCTTCTCCCGTGTGTGATGAGTTGTACGGAATAGCGGCATCTAACACGGGACCTTCAAGGCAAAGCCAGCTCAGGATGTTCAACAAAACAACTTACTAATAAGCTCACACATGAACTGGCAGCCTTAGCCACCTGTGTGAGAGATTTTGAACATGGCATAAACATGGGAAAGGTCAGTTCACTTGGCATAGATGGGGCTCTACAGTGAAAGGAGAAAGCAAAGAGGACTGAGAAGAAACTCAAATTGAAACAAGTTTGTCTTCAAACAGGAGCTTTCATTTCATCAATATCAGGTAATTTTTTGTACTGTTAAAAACCACAAGACAGACATCTTAGTGTGATCAAAATGGTGAATTTTTCAACTCAAGCCCTTAAAGTTTACAATTTCTAGGGAATATTCAAAGCAGTTGAAGCCGGGTATGAAGATTTTAATTCACTTAAGTATTCCCGGATCATCAGATTGGACATTTGCAGAAACTTTTCATGGTTTTTAAAAATTGAAGGCACAAACCCAACTGACTCCAAGGACTGAAGAGACTATACATTGATGTGATATGTGAATAAAAATGACTGAGAACTAAATTTGATTTGCTGTAGTGACCACATCAAAATAGACATTGACCAAGCAGCAAGAACTAGGAACTATTCAACTGCTAAATTGCCCTGGGATCAATAGAATAATGGAATTTCAAAAGTGGATATCCAAAGAGATTCCTGGGTGTTGATGAGCGTACCAGACTTCAAGTATTTCTAGCTGTTTTTAATGGAAACCTCAGGATGAACCTAAATAACCAAGCGTCAGCCCCATTGACATGGCCCAGCTTCAAGAGGAACAGCTGATTGTGCTAAAAGCCAGCTCTGTGTACCAAGATGACATAGTATCCTCAGAATCCAGAGGTCACTATATGAACTCTAGGACTCCTGAAGGATTATGGCTACCTGGCTGTAATATGAATTTGCATGCCAGCATTGTTTTTCCTGATTTTTGTCACCCCAATATTTTCTTCTTCTTTCATTTATACATCTCAAATGGTACGTATACCATTCCTGACAACAGTAATTGATTTAGGATAGACAAGTAACCAGCCCCAGCCAATGAGAAGCAATCAGACTCCTCCTGAGGTCATTGCTTGAGAGGGACAGAGGCCAGTCTTTTGTGCTGGACTTAAACCAGAGGGCCATAAACACGAAGCTGTCGATATTGCCCCAATGGTCAGAGAAGGAAGCCAGTGCAGCCAAGCTAAGGACATCATTTGAACCCCTGCATCTATCATGAGTATAACCTGAGTGTCACAGGCAAAAACAGACACAGCTTTGAAAGAGATGCAAAAACCCAATGGATGACTTAAACATCCTAAGACAGCCAAAGAAATGAGACCAGACTAAGTGTAAGAAACGATGATTTTCACCATTGGACATCAGGAAGCACAGAACAGGGATCCCTAGGAGAAGGAAAACAAAAAGGTGAGCCCTACAATTGCCTCAGCTTTCTTTCTGGAGAGATTTTTTTCAGGCTGCAGCACAGGCAGGGCTAGCCAAGAGGCCTCCCTAAGTTTCAGAGACAGAGTTGGGCATCTGGGAAGGCTAAGGCAGCTGAAGTTAACAGGGCAGAATAATGGCGAGAAGAGAGCTACACAGAAGAGAAAAAAGTTTCAGAGCTCTGCAGAGGGTCGGATGAACCCTGGTCAATGCATGTGTATGAGGAAACCACCCAAGGCTAGAGAGAGAACTGCCTAAAAGACTATCGGGGGCAGAAACAATCTTTTGTTCACATGGGGCCAGAAATAGAGTCTTAACCCATCAACTAATTGCCTAATAATTCATGGAGGATTGGCAGAGTACTCAGAAAGATTTTTCCTTGATAATAGGGAAAATTAGCCTTAGACTACATGCTATTCTGGTTCCACATAGCAAACTTTAAAAGCAAGACCCAAAAAGATCAAAGTGTTTCCAAATAGCCATATGCAAGAAAGCTCAAGAATAGAAGAATACAATAATATCTAAGCACCCAACAAGATAGAAGTTACAGTGTTTGCAGTCCAATCAAACTTAACAGATAAGACATAGTACAAATAAAGCTCACAATGAAGAGAAATAGTCCCAATAGAAACAGACCCAGAAATGCTACAGATAATAGAATAAACACAGACATTAAAATATTATTGTAACTATATATTCAAGAAGGTAGGAGGACATTTTTAAGGGTAGACTTTTTAAAGGCCCAAATTAAACATCTAGAGATGAAAAATTCAATGTCTGAGATGAAAAATTTGCTACATACATTTGTAGGATAACATAACTTGAACTTAGACCAGAAAAAAAACTGAGTTTTTCAGTGTAGGTTTAACAAACCAAAAATCAACTTTTTAAACAGAAAAAGCTCCTAAATCTTTTTATGACCAACAACTACCACTGACAGGATTAAAACACACCTGAAGCTCATTTTTTTTTCCAATTACCTGAATCAATAATTTCACTTTTTGGCTTAACACAGTTTGAAAGGACTTTATGCCATTTGGAAAAAAAGTCATGAAATAGTTGCCAATTCTGGACAATATGTCAGTCTTAACTGGTTCTGAGACAACACGTTTTCTTTCACAGACACTAAAACTGATGCTGGCGTGGACATAGGTTGAAAACTGAGATGTGCCCAAAGAATACAGCAACAATTCAAGAACTCACTGGTCTATTAGATGTCACAATTCTCACTGATTTTTATTATATTTGACCAATTACATACAGTAAGCCTACAGCTGTGAATCTGTGAGAAAAAAATTGATCAAACTGTTTTTTGAATTACTTTTTGTGCTAAAATGTTTGAATTTTTAACTAATTTTCAAAATTAGTTCACACAAATGAATTTATGATCATATATCTGCTACTAAAAAAAAATAGGATTATACAATCTTGAAGTGCCCCACCATCATTAATAGGTTAAAATTATAACCAAGCTCACAGAAAACTGATTTATAAACCACTATTCCAATTTCTTTACAAGTTCTATACCAACAATCAGCAACGATCAGGTGCATGAGACACTTTATGAGAGAAAAGCAGAGGAAACCAGTGTTACCCTGACAAGGACTGTTAGGCACCCAAAGTGTTTGCTCCTTTTGCTCATTTAGACCCTGAGAAGATGAGCATGATTCCTGCGCTGCAGAAGAGGAAATACAAGGTCAGATTTCAGCCATTACCCAAGGTCATTCACTGAGTTAGTAGGTAGTGGCATTTGAACTGGTCAGACCTGAGTCTAGAAACTTTTCCATTTGAAATGAGGAATCAGAGGATATTAGGAATATTAGGATATTAGAAATTAGAAGGTAGAAAACTAAGAGATACTTAGGTACTCTGGGGTTGCTAGAGTTACAAAGGCAAAAAGATTTATAAGTTTCCTCCTTTCCCAAAAGATTGGACACAATATCTGGCTGCTTCTCACTGATGTGTGAAGAGGAGCCCCATTTTCAGAAATGACATTTTCAAATCAGTGCAGGGTGGCAGGTTGTAAGAAAGCTCCTCAGATGTAAGCTAGTTCTGGGTAGGTTCCATTAGCTCTAATACAAGTACCTCTTAGCACACAAATGGTCTTCAGCTCTATCTACCTGCTCCAGATACTCCCTTTCTGTCCTTGAAAGAGAAATACTTTTCCAGTATCTGTCCTGGATGTCAGTGCTTTTTAAAAGTCAGCTGAAAATACACCTTCGCTACACAGAACACATCCATACCATGGAGCCCTGTGCAGCTGCAAAGTAATGAGACTGTTGCTGTATGTACTGCTGTGGGGTGGTCTACAAAACCACTGTGTATACTGTTAACAATAGCAACAAAGATGCAGAACACTGCATATAGTATCCTCCACGTGCAAAAAGTAAGGATATACACTTACTTATTATATGGGTACAGAGTATCTCAGGAAGGACACACAACAAATTGGTCATACTGTTTGCTTCCTGGAAGGGGAATTGGGTGCCTGGGGACAGCGCTGGGAGGCAGACCTGGAGGCTTTTCACTGTATACATCTTATATATTTGAATTTAGTACTAGGTGTATATGATCTATTTCACGAAAACCAAGAGAGGAGAAAAAGACCTCTGGTATACAAAGTACAGCTGGTTTAAGCTCACCAAATGTAATGCCAAGTCTGATGAAATCTTTTTAAATTCCCACTTTCTCTCTCTGTAGCATTTAACATTGTTGTCTACTCCCGTCCTGAAATTCTCCTTCTTTGGCCTTAGAAGTGTCAAATAGAGTGATTTGATCTGCCATCTGTTCGTGTCATTCCTGAGATTCAGACACCCTGGACTAAGAATGAAGGGAAGAAAATGCCCCTGGGTTTGTCACAGAATGCTCTGTACAGGAACAGCTAGTTTTACTTCATCTTGCCATTAGAAAAAAATCCAGAGCTATTCGATACTACAAAGGTTGTTACTAACGTCTTTACTAAAAAATGTCCATTCACAACTGGGTGTCCGGAGCCAGGCTGCCTGTCTTCAACCCTGGCCTCGTCTCTTATTAGCTTTGTGACCCTGAGCAGGCTACTTAATCTCTGTAAGCTTCAGCCCCCTCCAATAAGGGGGGAACCATCGCCCAACCTCATGAAGTTGCTTTAAGTGTATTAAGTGACATTATCCATCCCAGTGTTAGTTACAGGGTCTAACACTCACTGCGCTGTAAGGCCCTCAAGGGCGAGGCTCACAGCCCTCTCAGAAGGCTGCTAACGGGTTAGCGAGACCTGTACAGCCACAAGGTGCTGTGGGTCCCTTTGGACAGGTTCTCACAGACAAGCACCTGGAACCAGCCCCGCAGCACTGCAGTCTGTTCTGTGTGGGCACATCAGGGATGTGCCAGAGACCTTCCTAAAGACTGGTGTTGCTTTGCTCTTCAAGGAAGCTGCTTCGGCCATGACCCAAGTTCTAGGGTGTAGGCATACAACTCTGTAAACAGCTAAGCAAGATCCTGTGCCCCATTCTGCACGTCTCCTAGTTGCCAAAAGTTGGGGGCATCCAAGGTGCACCCCTTCTAAGTGAACAATCATCTTCCTCCAGCCAGGAAGGCAAGCCTCCTTCTCCAGCCTCTGTGCGGGCAGCAGTTCAAGTAGCTCCTCCTGGAATACCACAAAGTGTCCCACATTGTCACCAACTGTAGTAACAGGCAGGGAAGGAAAGAGTCAACGATTTGCTCGTTCCTCAGGTGTCAGGTGTGATTTGCTCTGCCTCCCCCGGCAAGTGTCTGATGCGACCGCCTGCGTGCGGTCTGCGTGTGGGTGATGCGTGCCAGCGGCCACCTCTCTCCTGGCTGCCCTTGTGGCCGGATCGGCCAGTGTCCACACCCTGTGTATCTGTCTTGGCACGGACTCTGAATCCTGACATGACTTCAAGAGGCCGCTCCAGTGTCTCAGCAAAGACCAGGCTTCCGCCTGAGGAGCCCTGGCATTCCGGGCCCTGAAGTCAGAGACATGTTTGGTGGCCAACGAATCTGGTGCTGACATCAGAGCAGATCCAGCCCCAGAGACAGTCCTTTGGCCCCAGAGTGCTGGATGCTCAGATTTCTAATAAATTGCCTGTGTTTAGAAGGAAAGCAGTCCAAAGCGAGAGTGAAGGAGACCGCTTTGAATCTAGAGCTGGTAAAAATAAGGATAATAGTTTTCAAAAATAGAAATAAGCTCCCGCATCAAAGGGACCTTTGTCCTCTGTCCTTTAGGCAATTGCCCTTCTCACCTGGTGCTTTCTTCCCCTCCGCCAGCTCCTCACATACCCCAGCTTCCATATCAATAGGAAACTCGGCAGCTGAAAGATTTACCCCAAATATATACAGAAAATCAATGCCCAGAGATTAAAGAAGCTTTTCCAACTACTTTAAACACTCCAGCTTAATTGACCTTCAAATCTGGGTATCCCCAAACACTGTCATAAAGGAGCCGTAGCATCTTGTCATTTGACCTTGAGCTGTGTCCTCATCTCTGCATGTCCAGACTGTACCTTTGTTTCAAAAATTACAAGTATTTCATTTTAAAGGAAAGAAAAAGGATGGTAACAGTGAATAGAGAGCTTCAGGGTTTAGGAGCCACTGCCCTATTGAGGTAAAAGCTACTGAAACTATAGGACTGAAGCAGCCAGCTCGGGATTGAAGGGACCCTGAGTGACCCAGTGGCACGATTCGCCTCCCCTCGATGACGCCTCCACCAGCGCAGCCGGCAGCCAGGCCAGCAAGCGCAGGGCTGTTCCTCCTGAGACGGCCTGAGCCTTTCTGTAGAGCTGAGCCAAATCACAAGAAGGCTCAGGAAGTTCCACCTTCGCATGAGGACAAGCAAGTCAAACTCCTGACACCATGCTTCTCTTCATTACCCAGCGACAAAGGTAACGGTCTGGCTGAAAGGAAATACCAATCAGCCATCAGACGCAGGTCATTTTAGAACTGCGGGTGTGTGTGTAAAAGCAGAAGTGTCCTTGAAGAGAGAGAGAAGCCTCACTAATTCTCCAAAAGTCATTTTCACAGAGCCACTGTGAGCCCTGACACAGTGTTTATGGAAATCACTAAATCGTGAACACTCCTTACTGAAAGTTATCCCCTTTGTAGAACTGCAGGGGTACATATGAAGAAGAGAACCCACAAACATATTCATAAAATAAGGTCTGCTGCACACACACCCCACCCTGTGACAGGCGCCCGCCCCACACACCCCCCACCCCCAACCCCCCGAGGAGGCAAACGCCAGGAACACTTGGCCAGCACGGAGGCGCAGCCCAGAGCGCAGCCGGCCTGCCCTGCTTGTCTCACGTGTCCTCTGGGGCGCCATGTGCCTGAAGAAGTGGGCTTTGCTGTCATTGGTGTGCAGAAGCCGCAGCGGGGCTCAGTATTTCACCTGCTTCAAACTTTGGAGGAGATGGTCAGTCATGTACAAAGAGAACAGAAAGAAGAAAATCAAAATACGCTGCAAAAATTCTGTCTATTCTTAACCACAAGGTATGAGGTCTGTCAGAAGAAATCACATCAGCTCCATACCCTCACACACAAAATAAATGAAGATCTTCCATTAATTCCTCTTAAGACCCTTGGGCCTCCCGTAAGAGTTGCTAAAGAAATAAAAGCTTAACACAGATCACTAAAAAGCCTTGAAAGTAGCAAATATGGTGAGCAATGAGCTAGAGTGGCAAAGAACTGATTATGTGTATGTGTATGCATGTCCGCACACGTGTGGGTAATGTATATACACAGTGTGTGTGCATTCTGGAGATACATATCCACACATACATGGTGTGATGTTAATTTTGTGGCAGCCTGACTGTGCCATGGGGTGTCCAGACTAGACATTATATCTTCCGTGTCTGAGGGTGTTCCCTGGTAAGATTAGCATCTGAATGGGTAGGCTCAGTAAAGCAGCCGCCCTCCCCAATGTGGGTGGGCATCTTCTTAATCCATTGAAGGCATGAAGGACAAAAGATGAAGGAAGGAAGAATTTGCCCCTTTTTCTCCCTGCTTGCCTATTTCTGCTCGGACATCAGTCTCCTCCTGCTGTTAGACTGAGACTGACACCATCGGCTCCTCTGGTCCTCAGGCCTTCAGAGCCAGGCTTTCCAGGGTCTCCAGCTGGCACACATGGGACTTTTGCCAGCAGATCGTGGGTCTTCTCAGCATCCATAATCATGTGAGCCTATTCCTCATAAGGAATTTTATATATACATATAAGTATATATATATATATACACACACATGCATGCATGCTGAAATACATGACATATGGAGCTATAGATATATATACCCAATTGATTCTGTTTCCTATTTCTTTTAGATAGAAAGCTAGATAGGTAGGTAGGTAGACAGACCACTGACCAATTGATAGATATAATCAGAGAGCAATAATTTCAAAGCAGGCCTGGGACAGCAGTGAAAACAATGATTGTCACAGCCATTGACTGAGCATCTCATGCTGGGAACTGGCCAAGCACATTACATATGCACCCTGGGTTGCACTGGGCAGGAAAGAGGATGTAAAGGCGCTGGCTGTGGAGTTAAAGCATTGCCCTCCAGGAGTTCAGCTGGGTGCACAGCCTGGCCACAGGCTCCTTGTCTGTATCGAATACCTCCTTGGTTTTCCCTGAGCTGCATGAGATGGAATTGAATCCCCGTCCTCAACCTGTGTTCAGATGTGGGTAATGAACAAAGGTAAGAGCCACGAGAAGCTACTGAGGAAGGAGATCACCATAAACATAGGAAGCTATCCCTCTGGGGACTTTCTGCCACTATGGGCCCTGCCTTTCTCCCAGCCAGGACTGGACCTGGGCAGGGGAGGAGAAAGAGTTCAGCAGGAAGATGTGGCTGGAAGAAAGACACCAAAATAACTGTCATGTCAGAATAACTATGCATTCATGCGAATCAGCCTGGACAAGGCGGATGCCCACCTCAGGCCATCCAGGGGAACCCAAATGACCACAGAACAAGCCAGCCAGGTGACACTAGTGGCAGTAATTGGCAAACTGTATGTTTCACACTCTGCTGGTGAGCTCTAGGACATTCAAGATACACACTCTGCCCCTCTGGCCTCACTACAACTCCATGAGCTAGCTGTTCATATATCCACTTGACAAGTGAGGAAAATGGAGGCATAGAGAGGCTTTCTGATGTCGTGAAAGCTGAGTTGTGGTGCTGGCATTAGAACCAGCAAGGGCTGTGATTCCAGAGACTCTGCTCTTCACCTCACTTTGCTGCCTGTGCACTTGGCATTCAGGTTATAGGGACAAAGGCCCAGGTGCATGTAGGGAGACAAGTGACGTGGTAGTGTGGATTCTGTTACAGTTCGGGCACAGCAGGACAGGGCATGAGACCATGGCCATCCTTGATCCTTTGTGTGTGGCACATTCAGCCTACCCTGGGCCTCGGACCATGGTCCTTGCCATCGAGTCACCATGAAACCACTCCACCAAGAACCTTGCGAACCTGCCTGTTGTTTGGCCTTTTCTGAGGGACACCACCATATTTACTGGCCCTCCCACCCTAAGCCTGTCCAGAAGCACCTGACCTGCCACTCTGGCCATTGGCAATTAGATTGCAATGCCACCACAACCTCTAAGGTGGCAGGGGACAACCTTAGCTCCAGAGGGTGATCCCACACTGGATGGTGGCTGAACCAGGATCCTCTTAGAGAGTCTGCAAGAAGACAGAGCAGTGGGCAGCGGGTTAAGACCACAATGACATTCCAAGGCAGTAGAAACAGAGGGGCTGAGTACAGGTGAGGGCAGAGGGCTAGAGCTAATTTAGGGGCGCTCCGATACTGAAGGGAGAAGAACAGACTGCACCGCTGGATCACAGTGCTCCCTGACTGACCCTCCAGAGTCCAGAGGCCTGGCTACTGCACTGCTCCTGGGTTCCCACAAGCCCGGGAACATGGTTACAGTCTGACTCTCATGAATCCTCACCGTGAAGCCACCCATTCTTTGAGTTAGTGACTTTAATCATGCAGCTCACACCGTCAGAGGAATTAGACTGTTAAATCAAGAACCAACCAGGGTCAGTTTCTAGTTCAATGGAAATATTTTGGGAATAGTCACTTCTTCCAGTACAACCTCAAGATGCAGCAGTGGAAAGCAGGAAGCAGACAACAGGTGCAGACAGCATGGCTTACAGGGAACACCCTGGCTCGGCTCTTCCATGCCGTGACCGCCTTGTGAGGAGGATTCCTGGCCCTCAACCCAGATCTCAGGAGCACACCTCTTTCATCTCCATGTCTCTACCAACGTATCCACAGGACCTTGCTTTCTTTTTTACAATGAGACTCAGACATTCCTGGGAGTTGGGCAGCAAAAAGCACTGATAAAAAACCGTTACATTAACTGGAGCCTTCTACTGCCATCTCTTTCTTGAGAACACTGCCGTGTCTTCGTTGGCTTTTGACTACCTCTCTGGGACAACATGCGACCGAGCAAAGGCAACTGTGGTCTGGCCCCCCCCCCGCCTCAGGTGCTGCAGAACATCCCATGTTGATCAAGGTTTGCCGCTGGAGTTTTTAAATCTGAATCTTAACAAACTACTATTCTATCTCCAAGGCATACTGCTGGCCTTAACCAAAACTCATTCTGTGCGCTTATTTCTGGGACTTGGATGGTTTTGGGGCTAGGAGACCCTCAGTGACCCCTTAGCTTGGATTCTAATTTGCTGCTGTATTAGGAAGGCCTGGAAACATTTAAAACTTTATTTGGAAGAAAAAAATGTTTCTTCAGGTGCGTAGAATGTACTATATTAGTTCAGGTATGTTAATGTGTCATTCCTAAGAGTCTCCCTCCACCATATCAGATCTTGACAATGCCTGTTGCAGAATCTAAGTAATAAAGGTTTGCAATATACGTATTTACCTACTTATTAAGACATAAGGTGTTCCTAAACTGTGAGTCTGTCTAATACAGTGTCAAAGTTTTATTTATCTCAGTCTCCCCACTACCTAGCATGGTGCCTGAATCATGAAAAGGGCTCAGAGATGATGGAAAGATGGAGAGAAAGAGAAAGATGACAGAAGGCTGAATGAAGAATTTTGGGACCTTATATCAAACCTGTGAATTTCAGATTATAAAATCTCCTGAACACACCCATCACCAGGCAATAGATGAAACACAAAACTGCCTTAGTCCTGACTTTTCTTGACCACCACAATCTTCTTTCATGTCAAATTATCCTTTGAACATGTAAATTCTGTGATGTAAAAACATAGACTAAATCATCAAAGACCTTGGCCTCCAAGCAGAACCAAAACTGACCTGTTTTTGTCTATAACAATGTGGCTATTCTCCTCGTGTTTTTAAGGAAATGTTTAGCGATCTCACTGGGCTGTGTGGTCTTACTGGATGTCCTCTAAATGCCCCCCACTGAAAGTTATTCTAGAATAGAGCTATTCTGTCTATAATAAGCACATGAATTATTTTTACGCTAAAATTTAAATGTTAAATTATGTAGCTGAAATATCTTTTTTAAAAAAATGACTCTTACTAGCCAAACCAGCTCTATTTTAAGAATTGGCAAAATCATTAGTTTTTCCAATGTAGTTGACAACTTGTATGTACTGCACTTTCAACCATTTCACTGAAGTTCAAAAATCAACATTATCAGCACGCAAAGTAAAAGCTAATTTTTATTGAGAAGATTTCCACAGAATTCAGATGTCTCTGAACTGGGTTCTAGCAGAAATGACCTTGGTGAGGTGAACAATGAGAACTCTACCCCGATGGTGAACACCAGGACCACATTATGTAAAGTCGTCGCTAAGTAGGCAGAAAGAATGTAACTTACAGTGAGATGGAAACTAATTTCTCCCAGGTGAATGACAAGCAGATCACCCTCATATAGTTTATTATGTTCTAGAGAGAGGACACAGAAGATAAATAAATCTGGTAAATTACTTAATAGGTTCAAAAACTATAAATTGTATTGGAAGAAGAAAAAGCACTGTGAGGTCAGGGATGGGAAATATGTTGGGAAGGGTTTCATGAAGTAGCCCTGAGCAAAGACTTGAAGGAGATGAAGTTTTGAAGAAATGCTGTGAGGTCTCTTCAGAAAAGGAGTCTTGCCACCATGACCTCAGCATATGGGATAAACTGGCCCTCAGGATTCTACTAGAGACACTGAGGCTAATGACAAGAAGATGGTTTCTCTGCTCTTCATCAGGGTGAGATGCTGGCACAGGCTCTACACCAGCCAACATTCCAATCATGCACTTCAGGGTTGGTGAGCTAGGATGCAAGCCCTTCTCTTCTCACGGCCCCAGGCTGCCTCTCTGGTGTTTTGGGGTCCCTAGCATCAACTACATGTAAGGGAAGCTTTATACTAGGTTCATTCCTTTTTTTTTAATTTTGATATGATTCATATACAATCACATGACCAACACTGTGGTTACTAGATTCCTCCCATTATCAAGAGGTTTATTCTTACTAAGTAAATTTCTATATCCATACTTGAGATACAGAAATGGTGATGAAACTTGACATCAGGACATATTTCCATATTCAAAAAATCCTGAGAATTTTTCCTTTGAACAGACTTAAACCATACCCCCCGTTGATGATGGTAATTAGATCAAGTGATCACCAAATAGCATATGTCTTGGTCAGTTGGGGCTGTTATGACAATTACCACAGACTGTGGCTTAAACAACAAGCACCTATTTCTCACAGCTCTGGAGGCTGGGATATTCAGGATCAAAGTGCTAGAAGATCGTGTCTGACAGGGGCCCACTTGCTGGTTTACAGATGGCCATCTTCTTCTTGTATCTTTATATGGCAGAGAGAAGGGGGAGGAAGCAAACTCTCTCCAGTCTCTTCTTACGAGAGAACTAATCCCACTCACGAGGACTCCACCTCACAGCCTGATTACCACCCAAAGGACCATCCTCCTAACACCATCACATAGCGGGATAGATCTTAACATAGGAGTTGGGGGGGCACACAAACATTCAGTCCCTAACACTATAAAAATTTATTTTTTAACAGTATTATAAAGTTAGATTGAAAGCAAATCTATAAATGTCGAATGCTTCGGATTACATTATATTACACATCATTTGGATGTTTGCACCTTCAAATTTAAAAAATTCTCTGTAATGTTCTCTTTTCTCTTTGGATATCCATCAGGGCTGCCAGATATCTGGTTAACACTGGCCCAAACCCCAGTGCTCTAGGCTGTAAGCATCAAAAACCTCCTGTGCCTCTGTAGGTGTTCTTGCTGTTTACTTCTTTTCACTGATTCTGCATTCTCTCGTCTGCCCTGGCTGCCCTGTGCAACCCATGTGTTTTCAGAGTCCAGCCCCTCATTTTGTGTGTGTATATGGGTGGGGCGTGGGGGGAGGATAAAATATACAACATAAAATTTACCATTTTAAAGTGTACACTTCAGTGATACTAAATATATTCACGATGTCATACAACCATCACCACTATCTAGTTCCAGAACGTTTTCATCATCTGAAATGGAAACCTCATAACCAACCATTAAGCAGTCACTTTGCATTACACACTAGCAACCAAATGTGCTTTCTATCTCTATGGATTTGCCTATTCTGGATATTTCATATAAATGGAATGATACAATACGTGGCCTTTTGTATCCAGTTTCTTTCACTTAGCATAGTATTTTCCTGGTTTATGCATGTTATACCATTATCAGTACTTCATTCCATTCAATGGCTGAATAATACTCCATTGGATAGATGTACTGCATTTTATTTGTCTATTTATTCATTGGTGGATATTTAAGTTATTTCAACCTTTTGGCTACAATGAATAATGCCACTATGAACATTCATGTACAAATTTTTTGTTTGAATACCTGTTTTCAATTCTTTCCTAATTTTTTAAAAGTTACTTATCCCCACCTCACACCAGTTAGGATGGCCAACATCCAAAAGACTAGGAACAACAAATGTTGGCGAGGATGCGGAGAAAGGGGAACCCTCCTACACTGCTGGTGGCAATGTAAACTAGTTCAACCATTGTGGAAAGCAGTATGGACGTTCCTCAAAAAACTAAGAATAGAAACACATTTGACCCAGGAATCCCACTCCTTGGAATTTACCTGAAGAAAACAAGACCCCCAATTCAAAAAGACATATGCACCCCTATGTTTATCACAGCACTATTTGCAATAACCAAGATATGGAAGCAACCTAAGTGTCCATCAGTAGATGAATGGATAAAGATGTGGTACATATACACAATGGAATATTATTCAGCCATAAGAAGAAAATAAATCCTACCATTTGCAACAACATGGATAGAGCTAGAGGGTGTTATGCTCAGTGAAATAAGGCAGGCAGACAAAGACAAGTACCAAATTATTTCATTCATTTGCAGAATATAAAAACAAAGCAAAACTGAAGGAACAAAATAGCAGCAGATTCACAGACTCCAAGAAGGGATGAGCGGTTACCAAAGGGAAGGGGTTGGGGAAGGCGGGTGGGGAGGGAAGGAGAAGGGGATTAAGGGACATTATGATTAGCACACACAATATAGGTAGGCCACAGGGAAAGCGGTATAGCACGGAGAAAACAAGTAATGATTCTATACATCTTACTATGCCGATGGACAGTGATTGCAATGGGATGGGTGGGAAACTTCATAATATGGGTGATGTTAAACCACCGTGTTGCTCATGTGAAACCATCATAAGATTGTATATTAATGATACCTTAATTAAAAAAAATTACATATGACCAAGAAAAAAAAGTTACTCATCCCAAGTATGATATGAAGTTGGTGCGCTTACTGACAGTGTGGGAGGTCATGAAGAGGAGGCAAGAGGAATCACATTACAGAGCAAGCTGCCTTCTATTGTCTCTCTGGCTCCAGACTGTTGGTCTCCTGCAGGGGATGCACACTGATCTCCCATCTTTGCACTCAGGTTTATTCTGTTCCCAATGAGGTCTCTTGAGGTGTCTCTTTTTTTTATAACCTCAAGACAGTTTACCAAGGAAATTCTCCTAAACAAAACAGCCCTCTTGCTGAAAGAAATTCTGCTGACTATAATTTTCTTCATCTTGTTACATAAGGACCTTTGCAGAACTGGCAATGGAGCAATAAACTGATCAACTGAAGAGGGCAGAAAGCGCATGTAAGCATGAGTTAGCTATGATAAGGAAAAGGCTCTCACTGGCAGCACAGGTAAGTAATTTCTGCCCCTCAGGCAACCTATTAGTTAATTGTGTACTAAAAGTTAATGAAGTGGGGACCTAAGTCAACAAAATTATCTTTGGGGAATCTAATATAAATAGAAAGAAACAGAGTATAAAGTTCCCAAACAAATCAAAGCAGTGGGATAGTCCAGCTGTTTGATTGAGGCCTAAGTTCCCAACATATTGCACAGTTAGCATCTCTTCCATCCTTGTCATTCCCTACAGAATACCAACAGGCAGGACAAAATCACCAGAAAATCTAGGATCTAGTTAGAATCAACATCAAAGAGTTACTCAATTTGATATGGCTATTGGAATGGAAAGGTTCCATCAATTGTACATTCAATTACAGACAACTTGAACACTGACTGTAGTAGCAAGAAGGAATAGAGCAATTTTCCAGTTGGACATAATACAACAAACTTGATGGCTACTATGCCAGCCATTGTAGGAAACACTAGGGATTCACTAGTATCAGACTTGGCCCATCCTTCAAAGGACCCCCCATTTAATGGAGAGAGAAAGATATCCAAACACTTATAAGATTTTGTGATACTACACTAAACAGAAGTTAACAGGGAAGATAGAGAAGTACAGGGATGACGGAAGAACAAGCACATGACGGCACATGAGGGGACTGTTGATTATACATAAGCCTTTTTGAGTCCATCCCTTCTATCTCTTTTGTTTTAGCTCTCTTTCAAGCCCCATGACTCTTATCTGATCTCCTGAATTTATTTCCTAACTGGCCTTCCTATCTCTTAGACTCTCCTTCCTACAGGCTACCCTCTCATCTGTCACCAGGCTTACTCACATAAAATTTAAATCTGATAATAATGACCCTACACTGAGGTTTTCTTATGGGTCAGGAATTGTGTTAAGCATTTTACATATATTATTTCATTTAATCCTTACCTTACAAATGAGGGAATTGAGTGACATTGAGTTAAATAATTTGCTCAAGATCACCTAGCTAGAAAAGTCAAGCAATAAATGGTTGAACTGGGATTCCTACCAGTTTTGCCTGAACTCTATTGTTCACCCTTAACTAACTACCATACATTGCCTCCTCTATCAGCCAAAATTATGAGTTGTATAGAACTGATTTAAATAGAACAGTAGTTTATTAAGAGGATATTAGGTATAGTTCTGCTTCCACCTAAGATGTAGAAAACCACAAGACAACCTGGCCATATGGAAAACTGAGTAATTTAGTGTACAACATTTTAAGTTCTATTGAGCCTACCAGATCACAAGGGCCTGCTGCAAGTTGCAGATGAAGAACATACACTGAGAAAAGCCCTCCAACATCCTGTGTCACTCACCGAGTATAAGGTAACAGCAACACTTCACCAGAGGAATCTGAAGTCTGGGTACTCTGCAGGGACCCACAGAAGCCACAAAATTCAAGTCCATCTAAACTGTTGCCTCAATTGACTCAAGTCTCCACAGTAATGGACTGACAAGTAAAAAGTGTGCCCATTTCTGATTCATCTTGTTCTCTATTGTTCTATTCAGTGTCCAGCATCCAGTGAAAAAATTATGACTATTACAAAAAGAAAACACAATCCATTTTTGAGATACAAAACAGTAAAAAGAACCAGATCCATAAATGAGCCAGATGCTAAAACTATAAGAAAAAATTTAATAGCCATAATTCATCTGTTGAAAGAGCTAGTGGAAAAGGTGAACAGCATGCATTAACAGATGGAGAATTTCAGGTAATAGGTGAAAATTAATTTTCTAAAGTCAAATGGAAATTCTAGGTATAAAAACATGATATCAGAGGTGAAATATTCCTTTAAAACGTTTATCAGCAGAGAAAAGGATTAGTGAGCTTGAACTTGATTAACAGAAATTATGCAAACTGGAGAACAAAGAAGAAAAAAGTGAGGACATAGAAAGAATTCAAGATATTGCAGAATAATATCAACTAGGAATAACTGAAGATGCAAAAGAAGAGATAAAAATGGGGCAGAATATTTGGAGATAATGGTCATACATTTTCCAAAATTAATGAGCCACAGAACCAAGAAGCTCAGAGAACCCCAAAATTAATTTAAAGCACATCCACACACTCCTAGACACATCAGAACCAAACTTCCAGAAATCAATGTTAAAAAGAAAAGCTAGCCATCAGCCAGAGATATAAGGAATGTTACATAATAAGGAATAAAGATAAGATATATGGCAAACTTTTTGTCAGAAAATACAATAGCCAGAAGATAATTGCAGTGTCATTGTTTATGCACTAACACAACAAAGAAAGGTCAGCTCAGAATATTATACCCAGCAAAATATCCTTCCAAAAAATGATTAGACTTTTTCAGACAAACAAAAGCATGTCATTGCCAGCTCTGTTCCACTATGAATGTTAAAGGATGTTCTTTAGGCAGAAAGACTGAAATAAGATGGAAAGTTTGATTTATACAAAGAATCAAAGAATCATGAAGATGGTGAAAAATGGAGATTAAATTTTAAGTTTTTCCGTATTTTTTCTTTTGAAAAGATTATTGATTGTCTAGAGCATAAATGTGTATTATGAGGTTAATAATATGTAGGAGTAAAAAGTAAAACAATAGCACATGGAGGGAAGGGAAAAAATGAAAGTATAGTTGTCCCTTGAACATCACAGGTTTGAACTGCATGGGTCCACTTATTTGCAGATTATTGCCAATAAATACAGTATAGTAATGTAAATATATTTTCTCTTCATGATTTTAATATTTTCTTTTCTCTAGCTTATTGTAAGAATACACTATATAATACATATAACATACAGAATATGTGTTAATCAACTGTTTATGTTATTAATAAGGCATCCAGCCAAGAGTAGGCTATTAATAGTTAAATTCTTGAGGAGTCAAAAGTTATGTATGGATTTCTGACTGCACAGGGGGCTGGCACCCCTAACACCCATGTTGTTCAAGGGTCAACTGTATACCATTATAATGCATGTTATTTGAAGCTTAAATGTGAAAAATTAAAGATGTATAATGTGAACCCAAGAGCAAAAACTTAATATATGTAACAAGCCAATAGTAGAGACAAATGTAATTATTAAAAATACATAGTAAATTTGAAAGACCATAGGGAAAGAATAAAAGATATGGGACCAGTAGAAAACAACTAGCAAGATGGTAGATGTATATCCAACTATATAAATAATTACATAAAACATAAATGGTCTAACACAATTAAAAGGTAGAGATTGTCAGTTAAAAGAAAAATCCATCTACACAGATGCCACTGTAAGTATAAAGACATAGGTATACCAAAAGTAAAATAGAAAAAAAAAATATTATGCTATGTCAACACTACTCAAAAAGGAGCTACAGAGATTGAATATCAAACAAAGTAGACTTCAGCACAAAGAACATATCCAGAGATATATCTATAGGTAAAGAGAAGCATTACCTATAGATAGATAAATGGATAAATTCATCAAAAAAATATATAACAATCCTAAATATCTTTGCACCTAACAACAGAGCCTTCAAAATACATAAGGGATAACTAACAGAACTAAAAGGGAAAAAAAACAAATCCACATTATATATGGAGACTTCAACACACACTTCTCTAGTATTTGATAGAACATGTACCAAAAAAATCAGCAGTGATGTAGGTGACTTAAATAGCACCATCAACTAACTTGACTTAACTAATATTAACAGAATGCTCCACTTAGAAGTAGCAGGATAAACATTTTTTCAAGTGAACATGGGACATTCATTAGGATGGACCATATTTTGAGCCATAAAACAAATCTCAACAATTTAAAGATGATTGAAATGATATAAAGTATATTCTCTGAATAGATTGGAATTAAATGAGAAGTCAATAAAAGAAAGATATCTGGAAATTCCCAAAGATATGGAAACAAAACAACCCAGTCCCAGATAGCCATTTGGTCGAAGGGGAAATTACAAGAGAAATTAGTAAATATTTTGAATGGGATAAAAATGAAAATACAACATACCAAAATCTGTTGAATGCAATTAAAGCAGTGCTTAGAGGGAAATTTATAGCATTAAATGCTTATATTAGAAAAGACAAGTCTTAAACAAGTGATCTAAGTTTCTACATTAAGAAACTAGGAAAAGAAGAGCAGATATCAAAATAACCAGAAGAAAGCAAATGATAAGAGCAGAAACCAATAAAACAAAGAAAATTCAACATAACTAAAAGCTAGTTCTTTGAAAAGTTTAATAGAATGTACAAATATTTAGCCAGAATGATCTAGAAAAAAGGAGGATACAAATTATAAATATTAAGAATGAAAGAAGAAATACCACTACAGATTTACATATATTAAAAGTGTAATAAGGAAAATTTAGAAGTAACTTAAGGCTAATATATTTGATAACTTAGATTTATATGAAAGACACAAACTACCAAAGCTCACTTTAAAAAAATAGATAACCTGAATAACCCTATATTCACTAAAGAAATTGGAGCTCTTGTTTTAAAAAGTTCTCACATAGAAAACTTCATACACAGATGATTCACTGATGAATTCTACAAAACATTTAAGGAAGAAGTAATACCAATTATACATAGTCTTTACTCAGTTCATTAGATGAGGCTAGCATTACACAGACATTATTTTTTTTAAGTCTAAATATATTGAGTCCTCAACAAAATATTAGCAAATTGAATTTAGCACTATAAAGAAAGGATAATACATAATGACCAAGTAGGATCAATGCAAAGGTGATTCAATACTTGAAAATAAATCAGTGAAATTCACCATATTAATGAAAAGAAAAATTCCATGGTGATCTCAATAGATACAAAAAACAAAAACAAAAAACCGCTTGACATTTAACATGAGTCATGATAAAAATTATCTGCAAACTAGTATAAATGGCATGTCTAAAACAATAAAGGACACATGAAAACCTGCAGTTAACATCATACTTAGTGGTGCGAGACTAAATGCTTTCCTTTTAAAAACTAAGTCTGTTCTCACTGCTTCCAATCAACAATCATCAAACAGAGGTCATAGAGCAATAATAAGGTACGAAAAGGAAATAAAAAGATCATCCTAGAAATGAGCAAATATAATTACCTTTATTCACAATTGACAAGATTATCTGTATAGAAAATCCTGAAGAATCTATAGAAAAAAGAGCTGCAAGAATTGATAGGTGAATTTAGCAAGGTTGCAATACACAAGGTCAATATACAAAAGTCAACTATATATACTATCCATGAACAATTGGAAACTGAAGTTTTACAACAATAGCATTTATAAACACATTATAAAACATGAAAAATTAAAACTACCATGAGATCTCATTACATACCTACTAAAATGATTAAAATTAATATGACTGATAATACCAAGTGCTGTCAAGGATGAAAAGCAATGGGAACTTTCATACTTTGGTTACACCATTTTGCATTCCCATCAGCACTTTGGAAAACAGATTAGTGATTTCTTATTTAACATACATTTACCATACAACCCAGTGATTTCATTCCTAGGTATTTACCTAAGAAAAATAACATATGTCCACAAAAGGACTTGTATATAATATTCATAGCAGCTTTACACATAATAGCCAAAAAACTGAAAAGAAACCAAATGTCCATCAACTGGTGCATGGATATACACATTGTGATGTAACCAAACATTATTTGAATATTATTCAATAATGAAAAGGAATGAACTGATACAACATGGATGAATCTTGACAGCATTATGCTAAGTGAAAAAAAAAGTCACACACAGAAGATTGATATTGTATGATCCTTTTCTATGATTGTATGGAAAAGGCAAAACTCCAAGGACAGAAAGATCAGATCAGGGGATGGAAATAGGGAGAGGGGACTGACTACAAAGTGGCACAAGGGAACTTTTGGGGGTGATGGAAATAGTCCTTATCTTGAGGTATTGGTCACACTCCTGAATACACTTGTCAAAACTCACTAAACTGTAAACTTTAAGAGGGTGCATCTTACTGCAGTAAGCTATACCTCAGCAGAGGAGAGGAGAGAGGGGGAGAGCAGACTCACAGGGTCTCTTGGAGAGCTGGAGAACCAGGTCTGGAGGCTATGCAGCCAGCAGCAATGTGCAAAATCATGCTGGGAAGACAGTGAGGTGAAGACGTCCTTGCTGCTGCTGGGCAGAGGCACTAGTTTCCACCGCCACCAAGCCCTGACCTCCAGGTGCTTGCCTCACTGCTGCCTCTATAAACTGATGCCTCCATCTCCAGAAATGGATTTTGCTTGAGGTCCCAGCTCCTTCACGTCACTATTTATAGTCTGAAGTAGAGACAAATGACTGGCAGAGCTTAGATCACATTCCCATTCCTTAACTGCAAGTGAGACTGGCAGATAGAGTACCTACATTTCCGGCTTCTACAGTGGGGGGCAGACCCTGCATCATAAGGTGGAGACCTCTTCTACCTCAGGAAACAGATCCCCCGCCATATCCCCAGCATAATTCTTTGCTGGGTAGCCAGAAGAGTACAAAATGCCCACTACACCTCCCATATCATGACTGTGATAAAGAATTTTAGATGAATGCCCAGTGCATATAGGATAAAATCCGAACTCTTTACTTACATCAAAGCCTGACCCTGATATGGCTTTCTAACCTCAGTATGTCCTCGGGCTCCACCCCCTGACCGCCTCCAGTCCCCGAGGAACTGTCCCTGCCCCACTCAGGTCCTTCATTTCTGCCGCTTTGGGACTCTGCTGAGCTTGAGGTGTCCTTACCCTCTCCATCTGAGGAGCTCCCCTCACGCATCAAAGCCCCCATCCAGGCCCTCTCTACACTCTGCTCCACTTAGTAGATACTTAACTAATAAATGTTTGGTAGATGAAAATTATCCCACAAAATCAAAGAAAAAAATGCACTTGACAGATGCACTTACAGCTCTACTCATATAAAAAGTAATAACATTTTTGATGTTTTCCAGAAACTCTGAACCAACAGATGACCCTTGGCCCAATATCCTTATTCCTGACTGTGTCCTGAAGCTTCTAACAAATGAGTAAAGTTAAGACATATCTGGAAATTCTCACCAAGCCAATAAACACAGAGAAATGAAACACTCTCAGATCCCAAAGGGGCCCAAGCCCAAGTCCAGCCTAAGCCTGGAGCTGAGATGGGAACATGCACGTAGCTGAGGTTTGCCATGAAATGCTTCTTATGACAACCAGCAAAGTCAACAGTTAGATTGGAGGTCCTAAATTACTCCCTGCAAGACAAACAAAATAGAGCCAATAGCTACAGCGAACCTGAAGCTGAAATAACTGCTTATCCTTATCTCTTTCCCCGCTGACTGACCCAGGCAAATGCATGAGACCCGAAGAGGGGCAGCTGCCCAGGCAGAGCACCCCAGGGGAGGTCCCGGGCAAGCGCAGGCATCCCTGGCGTCGGAGGGCCTCCCACCGTCTCCCGTTCACATCCCCGGCTGTGTGACTGGCCCTGTGCTAGGGGAGAACTCACTGATGGTCCGCTCCACCTCACCGGGGCCTCAGGACAGCTGGGTAGTCCTCTCTGTGTTGGGACATTCTTCCCTCGACAAAGACCCCTTCACAATAATTCATTCTGCCTTCCTTGTTTAAGATGGCAGCGTGCCCTTTGCTCTCTTTCATCTTTGCTTTTCCCACTAAAGGAGCCTTCTGAGAACATCAAGCTTTTGCATCTCTTATTTGTGGGTTTTTTAATTTTCGATTCCATTTTTAAGGCTTCTTGAAGTCTGCACCAAGTCCCTTGCTCCCAGCACATACTGTCTATTGCCTTCTTCCCAGTCGGGCTTCAGTAATTCTGATTTCACTTAACTGACAGGCTACCAGTAAGAGCTGATGGCTGAGAAGCACAAGAAGAAGGAAATCTGAAACAGAAATGTGTTCAAGCAGTGGAGAGACTGCAACCACTCGGCCCCACCCGGCCCACCTTCTACAAAGGTGCCGTGGCTGCCTCAGCAGGTCACCCCACCTGCCCACCCCGAGGGGCCTGACAACAGCTCTCGGGACCAAGAGATGATCCAAATTATCTAGCTCCCAACAACCATTCCTAAGAACTTTCAGAGCAGAACATAAAAAATAAAAAATAAAAAAAGTATTTTATTCCACAAGGGAGAAAGACTGAAGCCATTAGCAAACAAAAATCCCCGGGCACAGCGCAGTTTCCCAAACAACCTCTCTAGGCTTGGGAACATGTACCGTACCCACTCTGTACCCAGGGAGAAAAACTTTTTATAACCTTACAAAAAGAGTTACATAAACAACACTACCCCCTTTGTTGTTTCTTTTTTTAAAAGGATTGTTTTGAAAATAGATAATTTTACTGATCCAGGAGCCAAGGATTGTTGCTCTGTCTCGAGGAGCCGCTGGACGCCCCTGCGGGCAGGACTGTTTGCCTAAAATTATGCATGCTCACTGGGGACATCAAAACGGGATCCTCCACGCGCCAGGATTGGGCGGGCTGCACCTGCACCGGCTTGCTGGGCAGGCTCGCAAGGAGCTCCAGCCTGCTGCTTGCCCAGCAGCCCAGGATTTCCCCAAATCAAAGCTCCCCCTGATTAAGGATGCAAAAGCAGATGGCCGTGGGGGTTGAGAGCGTCTTCACAGCCAAGTAAATGATACACAGAAAAGGAACATAGGACTTGACAGTGTCCAGAGGCAAGCGGGCCAGGGGAAATGAGAGAAACGGTAAACTGCCAGGTAAAACACATCCAGATAAATTGATTGTCTTGAGGCTATTATTTCCAGTAAAAGGACGTGCCAAAAAAAAGAAATGAACACTCCAAGAGAACAGTGGTTTTAAACGGGAACCTGGAACTGTAAGGATGCAGTTAAGGCAATGTTTCAGACTGGCCGCAGAATCGGTGCTGTCCTGAAGCACCCTTACTATTATGCAGAGTAATAGGACACAGTCTAGTGGCAAGGGAAGTTGAACAGTGAGTGCACAAAGCTTATGCTCTGTGTATGTAAATCTGCTTGAAATATAAAAAACTTCTTCAAGTGTACGCTCCTCAATTCAAAGGCACAAAACAAGTAACTCAGAGAGTACCGATGCTAATAAGCTTTCTTCAAATAGGCACACATCCCTCAGATGTTCCTTGTGAGGACAAAATCTGAAAAAAAAAAATTCTCCTGCTACAATCACAAACCTCAGCAGTTTGAGTTTTCTTCTCTTTAATTATGGCCACTCAGAATAGCAATTTTAATATTAAATGTTCTTCCCCAGCAAAAAAATGAACTGCAAATCTTTGAGAAGTTATCGCATGCAATGCCACACACCAATTTTAAACCCACATTTTCAGTGCTCAATTTTCCTAATACCACCTCAAAAATAACCAAATCCTTCCCTTACATATTGCAGCTCCTGCACGCAGAGACGGATTCACTGCTCTGATCCCAGTACTGACCACACAGCCTGGCTCACAGTGGTGCTCAATCTGTTAGTTCACTTGTGAATATGAACAAAGGTATACAAAGTTACAGCTATCTTCCTGCGGGGAAGCTGGGGTTCCTATGGCCAGGATCCTCACTGAACTTAAACCACCTGATGATGTAACTGGCCTGTTGCTAGGCTACCGCTTCCACACCTTTAGGCAATAAGCTATTACTGTGCCATATAGAGAGCTCGGCCCAGTGCTCTGGGTGGAGGCAGAGACACTAGTGCTCAACCTACCGCTGGGAGAACAAGCCGGGTAATAAACCCTTTCACCCCAAAGAACATTTTGCTGTCAATTTCTTTGGACGCACTGAATCCATAGTGAACTTGCCCGGGGCTGAAACCCATTGGCAAGACACTTCCACTTTGGGGACAAAGCCCTTCCTGCAAACACTGGCAGCAGAGTAATTTTCTAAACAGAGGGGAATGCTTTTACACTGACACATCAACATTTAAAGAATAAACTTGGGTCTATACTTGATTTACAAAAACAATTTTATTCATTTTGAGCTGAGGATCAGCTTGGGAACATGAGAGGCAGCAGAAATCTGGGCATGTTGATTCTGGAGAGACCCTGCCAGTCAGCAACTCCTGTACCTCAGCGTAAGTTCATTCTTTGCTATTTTTCTTGGAAAAGCATGAGTGTGCAGCAAGCATGTCTTACCAGTGCCCCCAGCCACTTCAAGCAGCACAACAGGGAGACAGAGGGGCCCCAGAGAAATGGAACCCAGGATGTGCCTGCTGGGGCCAGAGCCTTTTCAGATCCAGTCCCCAGATTTTTTCCCTGTCACCTGGGCTTCCCACTATCTCCTTTGACTCTTAAAAGATCCTTAGTAATGCACATAAGGGTTTGTTTACCCTTCTGTGAGGAAATAACAAAACAGTCTGCACTACTTCTCACTTTAGTAAACCGCTGTTAACCCTTTGTGATCACGTTGAAACAACAAAAAAAAGAAAGTAATTGTTCTCTAGTCTACTGCGTATGTGCCTTCTCTGAGATTTTATACTTAACAGTGTTTAAAAGGCTATTTTACACTGATCTGAAATCCTCCACCTCTCCTTTCGTCGCTAGTGTTCAAGAGTAGCGTCTTCTTCCAGAGTACTTTCATACGCAGAGGCTTTGCAGGGAAGGAAGGCATGGTTCTGGTGCTTCCCTGTCCTCCGTATTTGTTTTTGTCCTTACTTCTTCCGTGATGGCCACCGATGCCCTGGGTGTTCCCTAGAGGCTGCTCTTATGAATGTATTATTTTTATGACACCTTTTAAATGGCTGTCCCCTTTTACACTGAGAGAAAACTGTTCCTCCCCAGCAACCTCAAAACTAAGACGACCTTCTGGAAACAACAGTCTTTTCCTTGATCTGTCAATAGAGGAGAGTCTAGCAGCCAATCGCATATAGTACTGAATTTTGAGCAGATGATTCCCACGTGA
>JAVSCE010015963.1:0-44730 GCA_032199065.1 Smutsia gigantea
CTTGGAAGAGAGGACTTTTCTAAGAATATCATCAAAAACTTTTATATGCCAAACACTATCTTTCAAGAAAGACTTAAATAGCACTGTGATATTAAAAAAAAAAAAGACAAAGTCAGTGTTGGAAAATGTGTGTGCATAACAAGCAATATAGTTCTAAAAGTCAAGTCTTTTAGCCTGTGCTAATAAGAAAAATCCTTCTGAAGAACTATTTAATTGGGTTTAACAAGGCTGTTTATAGCTAATCCTAAATGCACTAAATAGGAAACTGAAGGCATACACTCAGTGCTGGTTTTGCTCCCTTTAGATCCTGCTCATAATTACAGTTTGGTCTTTAATTATTCTCCTTCTCATTTTCAATTTATGATTAAGACCAATAGCATTCCCCAGAGGCTGAAAGTGCTGAAGTGGACAGGAATAAAATAGGAGACAGCAATTCCTTCACCCTATTAGACAAGGTGGCCAAGACGGATTTTGTTTGTTTTGTTTGCATTGAAATCAGTTGTTCCAGAATGAAAATAGAGAATATTATTTAAGGAAACCAGCTTGTAACTTTCTAAATGCAGGCCAGAGCAATATTTTCATAGCTTTTAAAAATATATTTTATTGTGAGACAAGCAGTGAATCAGCCCATGGATCCTGGGTTTGCAATGCAGTCTAACCCCAATTCTATAAATTATTGGCTTCATGACTTTGGAGAAAGTTCTTAAGCTGTCCATGTTTCTGTCACTGCACATTTAAGAATGATATAATATAGCACCAAGCATAAAAATTGTTGATTAACTCAATATGTGCAAATCATTTTGAACACCACCCAACATATTGTAAGCTCTCAAATTTATGTAAGATGTTACTGCTATTTTTGATTAAAATACTTTTAGTGATAATGAGATCTTGCTAATTCCAAACTGGAGATGTTTTCAGTTGACTTTAACACCTCTTCCAAATGTATAGATCACAGGATATTTTAAGAATACTTTATCAAATATTTTAAGAATGAAACAGAAATTTATGGAGAATGTAAAATAATGCTAATAACTTTAACCATTTTTATTCACGTAATGGATCCCATGTTCATTCAAATAATCACTTAAAATCATGGTATGTTCTATAAACTGCCTCCACATCCTAAATTAGAAACATCTCTCTAAACTCTGCTTCAAACAAATGTCAATTAATGTGGCAAAAGAGAACTGGAAATACCTCAACAAGAGTATTAAAATGTAATTAGACTCTAAGAGTAGCACATATGCTTGATGCTTTAGTGATATGAATAATGAAAAAGGTTTAAGAGATTAACAGGACAGTATAAAGCAGTGGAGATAAAGCTAGAATCTGTTGAGCAGATGATGCTATTTTTATGTCAGTCAGGACAAACAGAAATAGTCAGGACATGATATAGGGATATTTATCGAGTCATATGTCTTATCACACAGTCTAAAGGGATAAAATGTTGGGCATTACTTACTCCATGTGAAAGACTGACGTAGGCTCATTTGATGTCCTAAATGATGTCCCTCATGGAATTGGAAAGCTTTCTCTGCCCCCTTTAAGTGTCTGGATCAGTTTGATGTGTAAATTATGGATCCTTCTAAGCTCTGATTAAAAAAAAAAATCTAGTTATTTTGTCTTTCCTAATGTCCTAATACTAAGATGGAAGTAATCTTTCCTTATTTAAATTCTTATAGCATTATATGCGTGAATCTCTCAATACCTTTCATTATCATATTCTAGAGACTTTTGTAATGCTGTTTGTAACCAGAATGCCACTGGTCCCCATAACCTTTGATAGGAATGAGGTAGGTTGAAGAAAGTTAATTCAGATTTCATGAACATGTTATCCCTTCTCAAACACTGTTGACCCTCAACTTTTTCCCAGAAAAATCCCAAAGTTACTTTTGGTTCCCTCAGTCCTTGGTCATTGTGGTTCCTTCCATGGGCTATCTTGTTTCATTCCAAATCCATGCCCTATGAGGTAGACACATTTTTAAATGGAGAAACTGAGCCTCCGAAAGGTGAAGCAGTGCACCTCAGGTCATATCCTTTCAAAGCAGCAGTGCCAGGATTTGCACCCAGGTGTTCTGAGACCTGAACTGCAGTCGTTACTGCTGGAAGGAAGGCAGGAAGGAGAGGGCTGGCTGGGAGCAGACTGGAGTTAAAGCCGGTACTCTACTCAGAATCTTTTTTCCCCTCTAGGAACTAAATTCATTTTTCTAGAACCATCTTCATGGTAGAATTTGTTCCACTGGCTATCATCCTAAGTACTCGGAAACTGCAAATAGATATCACTAATCATGAGCCATCCTTTGTCCCGACCTCCAAAAATTAATGATTCATTTAGACTCAAGTAAGAGTCCCTCTAACTTGGCTCTGGCAAAAAATGTGACAATAACCAGATAGTAAATATTTTAGAATTTAAAGCCATACAGTGTCTGTGGGAATGACTTAACTTTGCAGTTGTGGTACAGGTAATATGTAAAAGTGGGCCCTGGTCTAGCATAGGGGCGAGTTCAGTGTAAGGTACCTGGGACACACAATTGAAGGAGATACTCATTTTCAGGGTTGAGTACAGGACACGGAAAGTTACAATCTCCACAAATTCTGTGCCTTGGGAGTCGGCTTACTTTCCTGAGTACAGGAATGGGTTTAGCACAAATGGAGGTGCCCAAGACTAGCTTTGATCTTTGTTTCTCTTTTTTTCTTTTTTGCAGAGGTCTGCACTGTATGCACATAATTTCTTGTAGTCTGTGACAGGCTACTCTTTACTCAAATATATGATTCATACCCGAGTCATTTTTTACCCTTAGATTACTTACAAGTGCATCCTGAACATGATTAATCAATTCAAATGAAAGAATGTGTCTGATATAAAGGTCAAGTGCATTTTAGGCTTTGGGCTGTTCAGCTCTTAACAATAAACATAACTCCAAGTAACTCTACATTAGAAATCCAAGTTGGAGAAATAAACACGAGATGAGAAGAGACCATGTTACTTCCTGTGTCTCACAGAGTAACGGGCCTGTTTCGTACCTGGAGGGTATTGAAGAAGGAGGTGGGGAGACACCCTAGCATTTGAGCTTTAGAAAAAGAAATAGAAAGAAAGGAGAAAATCTGGTTTCAAAAATGGGACTTTAGGAGAACATGGCAACAACTTTGGACAAAATTAATAAGCCAAAGTTTGAATTATAGTCAGAGCTCCAGGTAGCCAGATATTGTTGCTATCTACAATATCACTCCTACACACTCAGAAGTGGGGGTTCAAATTTGAATCTACACATGGTTTACTCCAGGACTGACACACTGACTCATATGTCAGTCAGCCTTATGAGTAGTCTTACAAAGATTTTGTGAAACATTTTCTCCCACTGTGATGAGAGCACAAAATGGACAAAATACACTGAGGTATTTTGCTCCTAAAAGGTGATCACACATAATTGCTGTTGTTCATCTTTAGTAGCTGTAGGAGATAGTGTTACCCAAGGACAGTGGAGGCAGAAAATAGCTTCTCAAGTGCTGCCAGATGAGGGGAGACAAAAGCTATGAAGGAAATGGTAGATGCTGCTAAGTACTGGATGTAAATTATGTGCTACTGCTTATGTGGAAGCCTCCCAGAGATTTTCATTTGGGCGATGGGTAATCCCAAAACATATTTTCTATGAACATCTAAAATCAAGAACCAGGAACTCTGGGTTTCATAATGATGATCAAAGTAGTCAGTTAAAACCATTTACGTGTATCCATTGTAAGTGTTAAATATTTAAAAACTATATGAAATGGAGGGAAAAAAATCCCCTCCTCTGAAGCCTCAAACAGTAAAATGTAGAAAATGGCAGATTAAAGCATATTCAGTATTACTTTCAATGCACTTCACTGATCCCCATTTTCCATACAGAAGTGACAACTGTGTGTACTTGAGACTTGTGCATTCTTTCAGTGACCTGATTTTTAAGGACATAAGGGAAATACTCAGAAATGCGAAGGCTATGAAATTTCAGGGTGCTACACTCTCAGTCCCGCATCACCAATGAGAGCTCAAGATGGAAGGAGTCGCAGGGTAAAAGTTGCTAAATAGGATCCTTGCTAAGTCTTTTTAGTTTGAATAAGCATAAAAGTTAAATTTAATTTGCTATTGTTAACAAAAAAGTTTTTAAAATTATGCTAGTGGGAATTGTCTATTTCATATTCTGAACAGCACAGCAAATTCTGAGAGAAAAAATAATTAGAAGAGAACATCTATACTATAACTGGGATGTACCTTATTATACTAATCAGCTCTAATAAGGAAACATATAATTCTTCTTTCAGGACATCTGCTCAAAGATTCTCTTAGACACACTAAATGTGGGTATTGGAATCACTAGATTCTCTTTATTTTGAATCCTTGAAAGACAATCAGATGGAGTTTGCCAGTGTCCTTTGATAATTTAAGAATAGTTTATTATGTTTCAAATTAAATATGCAAGTCATGACAATAGTATCATGCATTGTGTGTATGTTTTAACTCTCTCTGAAGAACTGGGGTTAGAGCCTGTATTACCTTGGTTTCTCTGATCCAGAGCTTTAATTAGGCCCAGTAGGTAACTTTACTGAACCATGTGAGCTATCTGACCAATTTCCATTAGCTGAGCTCTGGTGATAATACTCTGAATTTGGAAAACACCTTTCATTTTACTTCATCAGGATGCCATCTCACAGAAATAAACAGGCAGAGGTAAGACAGATTTTGATATTTCCTAAAAATTTGCTTTCATTTTCTTTCTCCTCCAGAACTGACTCCTTCACACTTAGAAAACATATTTTTCTTTTTAAATTACATTTTGCATTGTCTGCTATTTCAGCAGTTGATTAAGTTTCATGTCATTTCTTGACTGGCTGAGAGAGGGTCAAAAAGTAGTTCATCCCATGTCAACATATACTCTGCATCCTTCGTTTTTACATTTATAATGGTTTATTTATTACGAAAAGACCCAAGTGACCCTATGCAGAATAAGATGACCATTTCTCTTATTAAATCAAAGAGAAAGTCTTGGTTGCAGGGCCAAGGGATTTTGGAAATTCTACTACAAATATGTATCCCTGTTCTTTCTAATAGACTTAAAATAACGGGTCTCTTTCATAGTTCTCCTTTTTGCCCTTGCTCCTCTGCTCACTTAACTGGTATGAATGTGAAGTGCTGGACAAACCCAAATTGGGTCATATCCCAAAGGAACTGAAAAGTTCAGAAACTTTTTTTTTTTACATCACCTATGTTTTATGATGGGCATAAGAGATTTGATAAATGTGCCCCTTTCTGGAATGGAGGTCAGCACAATACAATCTTTTCTTTTCGTTTTTTTCTTTTATCACCTTATGTACTAGAAATTGCAGCAAAGAAAGTAGGATTCCTACCATATTTACCTGAAAAATCTGACCACACTTTTAGAATTTGGTAATACAGTTAGAACACAGTTAGAACACTTTTACAAGCAAAATAAAAAACAAATTCTAGCAATGGCCTCACTAAACGTTGCTCCAAGGCATCAAATTCTCTTTAACTGTTCTCAGCTCTCATTTCTGTGAGGAAATAGATTGATTAACTATACAACATGAATTGTGGAACGTCATGCCTATGGGGTCTGGAAGTGAATCCTGCAGGGCATCACAGATGCAGAAAGGACTCTGTGGTCTGGTGAAATAGAGAGAGGTAGATGATTACACCTATGATTGACATTGAATCTATTATGTCCTTAGGGCTCAACAGGTTCGTCTCATTCCAGTTTTACCTTGAAACAAAAATTAAGGATTTCTGGGTGTTTTTGGAACTCCTTATGAATTCAGAGATTCAAAATATTTTGGTGACGGAGGATTCAATGAATCGAAGACATTTTATGGGTATGAAATGTGCAAGAGAATGTGTATAGAATAAACAGGAGAAGAAACCAGAAGAGATTCATACTACTTTCTAAGAGGTTGACTCTTGTCTAAGCACAAAATTAATGAATTTTTAGTCATTGTTCTATGGAAAATTCAATCTCACATCTACCTGATGTTGATTTATTCATTCAGTGTATATTTATTGAGCACCTATTTGTAAAAGGTAGCCATTCAAATATGAATTAAAACCTTGATTACTGCTTGTGCATCAGGCACCTTATGCCCTTGAGCAAATAAATGTTAATCAATTAAACAAAAGAAAAAATGCGATAAATTCTCTGAGGACAAAGTTACTTGTGTCATGAGATTATCCAACACAGTTTCACCTAATTGATAAATAAGGGAATACTTGGGAGAGAAAGTGACATTTGAGTTGAAACATAAAGGACACATTAGGAATTCAAAGGATGCATTGGATATTGGGGACAAAAGCACTCTAGGTAGAGGGAACAGCATGTGGTAGGAAGGACAAAGAACATTCAAGACAGTGAAGAAGGCTAATGTAGATGTTAAACAAGTAGATGTTTGGTGCAAGATGACCATTGAGAAGTAAGCAGAAGCCACACCCATAAGAACCTTTGTGCCATGTTTACATATTATTCTTTACACTAAAAGAACTAAAAAGGCAGTGAGTGTTACAGGTAAGGACGGATGTACAGCAGGAAATGGGGATTGATATGGTCAGCATTGTATTTAGAAATGATCACTTTGACTACACAAATAATGATTTAATTTTGTGAATGAGCATATGAGGAGAGCAATTCTACAGCCCAGACAAAAGATAATTTTTTTGGACAAGATGGGAGCAGGTGAGATCTAGGGAACTGCATAATTCTGAAAATTATTTGGGATGTAAACTAGACAGAACTTGATGACAGATTAAAAATAGCTGGGACAAGGAAACATGGATCCTAGGTTTGTGGTTTGTGAATATGGTTGTACATCCATGCTATTCAACTGATAGTGGAGATTTTGGAATGCAGCAATATTGGAATGTTGGGCTATGGCAAGAGAGAAAAAGCAACAAGAAGACAGAGAGACATCTAGAACAACATGATGTTAACAAAATAATACTGTATAGCACTCCCCAAATGGCTTTAGCATGTATCCCATGTGAAACATTTTGTTATTTATATCATTGATAAAAAATAAATAAAGCTAAGACAAGTTACACAGGTTTAGAATCTAGAAAGGTGATCCTACATTTAAGTTTTTAACAATATGTAGCTGCCTCTGGATTGTGAGGGTGGAATCCTAAAAGACTATGCTACCTTTTATGTTTGTATAGAATTACATTGTCTCCAGATTCATTTAGCATATATGCCTCCCAAGTGTGTAAACCTGGTAGTTATTTTACCAGATCTCTGAGAATAAATCAATGGAATGTCTCAGACCCTTTGAGCTTTTATGTACTCTATTTAGCAGTATTTTTTTTCTGCTAGTTTCCAAAGCATATGCATCACCAGTTCTCACCCAGAATACTTGAAAATGTTTCTTAGCCAGTCTCCACTATCTACTCATGCCTGTCTCAAACCCTTTTTCTTCTGATTTATAAGTTTTCCTTTGAAAACACAAACCTCACCCCTACTGAAAACCCTTCAGGGACACCCATTGTTCTTATCTTAATGATCCAAATCCTTCTCTGGACAATTTTGTCTATAGTGTGTGTGTGTATATATATATATATCCAACTTACTTTTAAGTTCTTGAAGGTTTTCCCTCTGCCTACATCACCATCCTTATCTCTTACCTCTCTCACCATTGCTGCATCTGCACCCTGGAATTTACATTTCTCACACACTCCTTCCTTTTTCAGAATTCTCAGGTATGCTTTGTCATCCCCTCGTATTTGCCTCTGATGCCTCATATTTGCAAAATTAACTTGGTCTTTAAATGTTAAATAAATGGTGAATTTTTAAATAAAGAAAAATAAAACAAACTTCTGTGACCTGTCATATACTCCTCATATATGATTAAAAAAAAAGCTTGGCTCTAGGCTAAATTGGAAATACAGATTCATTCAGTACCATTCCATTTCTCTTGCATGAGTTCCTGTAGTTCTCAGTATTAAACTTCTACTTAAATAATAAATTACGTTTTGTCTTTTTATGAGCTTTTCTCTGTCAGAATATAAACTCCATCTGATCAGAACTAGGTCTGTCTTATTTAATATTTGTTTTCCTTAAAAAATGCAAACTCCTTGATGACAGGGCTTATCATCTCTTCCTTCCTCACTACAATTTCTCCAAGTGGCTGAATCTGTTCTTGACAGATGGAAGGGCTCTCACTGAATATTTGCCAAAAGAGGATGAAGATATATTCAAGGAGAGAATGAGATACTCAGTGTCTCAAATTAGGAAATGTGAGTTTCATTCTGAGACAGGAAATGTTGGTGATCCAAATTTCCATTTAGGAAAATAAAGTGATAATAATATTAGGCAGTTTCCCAGAGTATGGCACATTCGTGATGTAAAATGGGCAAGTTTTGATGATACAGTTCGCAAGGGAAAGCTCAGTAGAGCCTGTGTTCAGGTCCAACGCAATAGTGGTGAGCAACACTTGAGGTAAAGGGCGGCTGAAAAATGAGGTACTCATCAGATAAGGAAAACCAGTTCTACCAACAGACTTCAGGCTGATAAAAGGCATTATTGAATGGAGGTCTGGAAGCTCCCTTTAACTTGCAATGCATTGGAGAGCCATCAGTATCAGGGAAGGACATACTCCTACTCAAAGGTTTATGCCCGACACATTTCCCCATTCTTAGCCAGAGTTGATACTCATTTTTAATTGGCATAAATTGATAACTTACTTTCTGTAGACTTGTATTTTGTGTGTTTGAATTGTAATTCTTCACCTTGTAATGGGTACAATTGGAGAAGTAGTATCTGTTGATGGGGTTTTAAGGCAAAACAACGTATATTGAGGGCGTATTACACCTCTTTAGGATGAGCTATTAAATACTTAAAAATGTCTATATTTCAAAAATAGAAAACTTAACTATAAAACAGTTTTAATAATATACCACAAGCCATTCTGATCAGCTTTTTTAAGTAAACAATATAGTGTCTAATACTTCTCATACACAATTTGAATTACTTATCCTTAAAAATATAATTGCATGATTAACATCATCTCTGATTCAGATTTATAGTCACCTAAGTAAACAAGATGATAAACTAAAACATAAGGTAGCCAATTAAATATTTGTGGTTAGAAAAACATGAGCTTATAAAGCTACACACACACACATATGCACACACACTATGAGATAAACGAAATAGTCTTTTGTAATATCTCTAAATTACATTGTCTTTTAAAAATACATATTCCAGAAAATAGAAAGTATGATTTTACTTGAAATAGAAATTCCCAACTGCTTTGACAAAAGTTGTATTTCCTTGAAAGATACATGATTATTAGAAGGTATGAATGTTTAACCTCCCAGGGATGAAACAAACAGTAAAAAATTAGGGACAACAAAAAAACATTGTAATTCTTATCTTTGATAAAACTTCAGACCTTCGGGAAAAACTATTTTTTTAAATCCTGATTGTTTCTATTCACCAAGATTCAGACTTTGTCCAGTTTTTTCTTATCTAAATACTTTGAGAAACTTATCCACTTTGATGACTTTAAATTTATCTCTATGTGTACATTATGTACTGCATATAAAATATATTAAGTGTCTACATTTAGGGTATTAAAATATATCTCGCATTCTGATCGTTATCTCCAAATGCCTGCTAAAGATTTGCATTGAGATTCTTTGCTGTCATCTCATGTGTAACATATTAATTATCATCTTCCTTCCATTTTAACTTTTCTATTCCTGTTGAACCTAATAGTAACTTAAGGTCAAAATCTTACCATTTATTTTAAAGTACCCCTTTTCACCAACTTTAACCCCAGGCCTGACACAGCAGTAACATTTGATGCTCTCTATATTAACATTCTTTAAAGCAAAGCAAGTTCCAAATAAAAACCAATTGAATTTGCCAGTAAATTAAAAACAAAATTCATTGTTTTATCTTAATGAATAGGAGTAAAAGCATTTTACAAATATATTCTCTTGATTATTTCTTCTTCCAAGTAACTTGGGTCCATGACTTTCACCCATGTCACACATGGTTCCCTATAATTCAGAGAAGCACACCCCAACCACCCAAGTAGAATCCTGATCTTCTTTCCAAACCACAGTCTATACCACCACATGTATGTTCATATTACCATGAAATAAAACAAAGCAATCAAGCAAAATGTGCAAACAAACAAACAAAAAAAGAAAACTATGCAAATTAAAACAGCAACACAAAACAAAATTCAATTTTGGACTCTACAAAATGTTTTCAACTTAGTGTCTAGCTGACTGAACCGCTTGATGAGTGAAGCACTAAGAGGAAGTTGATTTTAATTTCACATAAGGTTTATTTCATAATAAGTTTAATTTCATAATAAGTTTTCAGTAGTACATATTATTCCAAAATGCCATGGACTGGAATAAAATTTGAGCTATTAATGTGTCCATTTATTTATTTATCAGTTAACATATATGAAGTGTCAACTGATAGACAGGCCTGATGAGAAAAATGCTAAGAACAAAAGTAGTTCTGACTCTCCAGAAACTTCTAGTATAGTGGGAGGTATGACCACCTAAAAGTGATATTCAAAAATTAAAAGTAAATATGTGTGCAGGGCATTATGCAGAGACACTTGTAGCCAGATGGCTGGATGTCAATTCCCAGATTCACCACCTGTTTGCCTTTGGGGAAGTTAAAAAAGTCCTATGAGTTTCTATGTCTCATCTGTAAAACTGGGATAACAAAATTCATTATATAGTGAAATGATGAAAGTTTAATGTGTTTTATACAGAGACTAGGATATAGAAAGCAAAACTTAGTACCTGGTTTCTGGAAAAGAGAACCAGTGAACTGAATCTTGGAAGATGAGGAAAATTTAGCAAAAGGTAAAAAGAATTGTAGGCAGAGGATGTACCATGGGCAAGGGCTTATTGCATTGAGAAATAGAACATATTAAATTATCAGAAAACCATAGATAAGAGCATCCACACATATGAGCTTGATGTAGCATTTTATAAGTTAAATACATATATATATGTATATATATGCATACATATATGAAATGAAGTTCTCACAACTGTAGGACACAACTCAGGCAAGTTATATGGGAATAGAGTTTTATCTTACAGTATTTGTTTAATGTGTACCTTAACTCAAAATTACAGTGGTGTATTCAATTGAAAAGCAAAAGTTGTAAAGGGATTTTAGCCAAGTCATGAGATGTTTTGCTGTCTTTCAGGAAATATTAAACACAGTCACAAAATCATACTTGGTATGAATACTATGCATTTTGATATGCTCACCAAATAATTTTAAGATTAGGACAATGAATATAATTTCAGCAATGCAAGTTTAAAACAAACATATTCAAGAATTTACACATACAATGAGTAACTTACAGAATTTACTTCTCTAAGCTAACAATTCTTACAATAAAAACCACCATTTCCTATAAGATTACTATGTCATTATCTTATTTAATAATATGCGGTTACTTAATGATTTGTGTGTGTGTGTGTGTGTGTGTGTGTGTGTGTGTGTGTGTGTGTGTATGTGAATGAGTCATAAGTCGCCATTGAAAATAAACTGGTATCTGTTTAACTTCAATACTGTCACTGGGCATAGTTTCATAAATTCAGATACTCTTTCCTTTGTTCAGATCCTGGACATTTGCAAGTAGCAAGAAAGAGTTGTTAAATGAAAAGCTCAATTATTTGAAGAAGATCTAGGATGACAATTACCATGTTCTTACCAATGCAGAATTAATACGCAAATGATGTCCTATGTTCAGCTTAACTTCCTGCTGCATTTGGGGAATTAGCAGAAGAAAAGCTATTCCACATTAAATTTACATGCATTACATAAAGTATTTTCAATTTTAGGTGCTAACCACAAATTGCCTTTGAACCCGCTGGATCTACTCAATGTGTTTTTAAAAATATATGAATATGATACAATCTACCTGATATGACATTTTCTCTTGTAAGTTGAAGTAAATTCGAGAAAGAAGAGGTGAATTGAGTATTGAAGGTCAAAGGAGGTAATGTGACTAAATTATGAGATAATAAATATGTGTGTAGCTCTTTGTTGTACAATATTGTAGTATGATTTAAGAAATGAGCTGTTGATTCAGGGGCAATTTTCTAACTTAAGTGGTATTCCTTTGTTGAGTATCTAAACTTTACAGAGTTTATTTTACTCTGCTATCTCCTGACCCTTGCAGAACTTTTGATTGTAATAATTACACCATAGAATTACAGACTAAATGACCATATAGTACCAGCATATGGCCTGAATATTTTTATTTTCTTCTTTTGTTTATTAGCAGATCAAAATGTTGAAAAGAGGAATATGGTCTGAATAAATTCCATGAGTTGGTTCAAAAGAAGTGTTCCAAAACAAATGGGAAAATGGAGAAAGATATAGAAATTTAGGCAGTATTTTTATTTCTTATAGTATTTTAGACATATACACCAAAAAATGCAAATATCTTTGCAGATATTAAATAATTTTTCTATCTTGTTATATACTTCTAATTTCATTTATGAGGAGTGAAATCAATAGCTTAAAAACTAGAATGATGTTTACTGATACGTAAATGTTCTTTCAGCACAAGGAAAAACCCAGATCTCTCACCCGAACTGGGGTCTCAGTAGTTGATGAATTGTGCCGAGGTGGGCTTTTGTCTATATCCTGGCAAACAACACTCCCAAGAAAGGCACAACTAAGAACCAAGAGATGATAGTCCAAAGAGTCAAATGTGATGGTTTGTGCATGTAAACAGATAAAGCTATGGATTGAATATGAAATTAAACCTCTACAAATGAGGACACTAAAACTAAATGAGCAGATTCAGAAGAGTAAGCAGGAGATGAAATGAAGAGTTGTTTTTCACCAAGTGCTCATGACTTTATCCATGTTTTACCAGAAGATATCCTAGTTCCATGAAATCCCTCAGAGGAAAAAATCGAGGTGTCACTAGATGGGAGAAAATACAGTTTGACTCTGGAACAACTCAGGGGTTAGGGACACTGACCCCCCTCACACTTGAGTCACCACATATAACTTGACTCCTGAAAAACTTAACTACTAATTACTACTGTTGACTGAAATCCTTAACAATATCCTAAACAATCAATTAACACACATTTTGTATGTTTTATATATACATATATATGATATCCTATATTCTTACAATTAAGTAAGCTAAAGGAAAAAGAATGATTTTTTTTCAAACTGTTGCAAATCACCAAAATATTTTCCAATAGATTTGTTTTAAAAAAAATCTGTGGACCTGTATAAGTGTAACTGTACAGTCCAAATCCATGTTGTTCAAGGGTCAAATGTATTATTTTCCCCAAGCCCAGTGAGGTAAAAAGGGAGTGGAATTATTTTATCTGTGGAAAAAAGTAGAAATAAAAAATTCTCACTATGCAAGAAGACATTGTCATTGACATGTCAAATCAAACTAAACATTATTTGACTTCATTTAAGGTACCACACACATTAGCTTTTGTTCTCTCTGTTAGGTTCACTGCCTTGCATTTTAACTCAGACGGAGGCATACGGTTTGTGTGTGAAATTAAGATTACCTCTCTTTTGCTGATGAGGAAAGTGTTAAGTAGTGTGAACACATACATTGCTAAAGAAACATAGGCATTTTTATTGTTTAGATAAAATAAGGATATTTTACAATTCCACTTTGATAATAATTTACACAACTGAGACACTGTCTGATTGTGCTAAGGGGATTTTTTTCATGGTGTCTAGTCCACATTGTGGGAATTTATTATGTGTACAATAAATAGAAATAACTAGTAGTAGGAAACTATCCAACCTAAAATAGTTCTCTTGCCACTCTTTTCACCATCTTTAATCTGATTTATACACTTCAATGTATCCATTACTACTGGCATAATTATATGTTTATTTGAGCAGTATCAGATCTTCCCTGGCATATAAACAGTGTGAGGCAGGAGGTGTTTCTTTTCTTTTTGACTATTTTTCTAGTGCCAAAAATATTATGGAGGTAGAGTATTTTTTGAATTGAATGAATTAATATGCTCTAGAGGCATGTGATGTTTTTACCCTTCAGCACACAAACACACTTCCTATTTTGAGACAATCTACCAGTGTACGAATCTTGGTAGGAGACAGGATCTGTATTCCAACTATGGAAATTTTAGATTACAGATTGGTCTTCTTATCTTAGCCCAATGATTTAAATACCCAATCAGTTTCTTAACCTAAGGCTTTGAAATAAAAGGAAATAAATAATCACAGGATAATTGAGAAATTATTGACTCTTCAGAAAAATTACTAAAATTGTCCACAATTGTGTTAGTGGCACTGTGGGCCTGGAGGGTTATTGGTGGTAGACAGCGTCCACTGTTGCTGCATATTGAACAGATCTTGTCATACTACTTAGGCATCATTTGTATTTTGCACCTGGTGTATTTTCTGTACCTGATTCTTTATACTTGTAAAGCCTGCTGCTTATTTTGTTAGAACTCATCTGTCATTAGGACAAGGAAACTGGCTTGTTTTACATGGTGTTTTGGAATGTTGGGCTATAACAATTAGAATTTATTTTATTTCCTTTGGCTATATACCCAGAAGTGGGATTGCTGGATCATATGGGGTTTCTATTTTTAATATTCTTTTCCAGAAAGATACCAATTTACATTCCTACCAGCAGTGCACAGGGTTCCCTTTCTCTATATCCTCAGCAACACTTGTTATCTTTTGTCTTTTTGGTAAAAGCTATTCTACCAGCTATGAAATGATATCTCATTGTGCTTTAGATTTGCATTTCCTTATGATTAGTGATGTTGAGCACCTCTTCCTGTACCTATTGGCCATCTGTATGTTGTCATTTGAGAATGTATATCTGCGGCATTATTCACAATAGCCAAGAAATGGAAACAACCTAAATGTCTGTCAATATATCAGTGGATAAAGTATGTATCTTTATTATTTGTATATTATATTACATTAAATACATGATTAAATATATATTATACTAAATACATATTTTTATTCATATATAAATAGTATATACACACTACAGAGTATTATTCAGCTTTAAAAAAAGAAAAAAATTCTTCCATATTCTACAATACGTCTGACCCTGAGGGACATTATGGTAAGTGAAATAAGCTAGACACAGAAAGACAAATACTGAATGATTCCACTTGTATGCGGCATCTAAAAAAGTTGAACTCATTAAAGCAGAGAGTTGAATGATGGTTGCCAGGGGAAATCGTGGTCAAATTTGGTCAAAGGGGTCAAAGGTTCAGTTTTGTAAGATGAATAAATCCTGGAGATCTAATGTACAGCATGGTGATGGTAGTTAATAATACACTACATATACTTTAAAGTTCTAAAGTTTAGATGTTAAATATTCTACCCCCTGCCCTCCACAAGGGGTAACTAAGTAGAGGCAATGGATAAGTTAATTAGCTTAATTGTGATGATCTTTTCACAATGCAGCATATTATAAAAACATCACATTGCAAAACTTAAAAAAATATCTCAATAAAGTTGTGAAAAAAGTGTACAATGGAAGGAAATACTCATTTTTGACATCATTTTCTACAATAACTACTGCAAGTTTGTGTCTCAAGAATTATACCATGTTTACCATAGAGCAAGGGAGGTACATATCTCAAATAATTAGAACTGCTGTTTACTGGTTACTGCCTACAAGAGCCTGTGTTAATGGCTTTTTTTATGCAATACCTCAAGTTGAATGTATTATATAGTGTCTAATTATTATACCTGTTTTGTAGGTGAGGAGAATGAGATTTAGAGTGAACAGATAAATTATGAAGTTGGTAAATTAGAGTATGTACTAGGTTTTTAGACAGAATATGAATACACCTGATGTAAAAAAACAAATGAAGCCATGCAAGGATTCCAATAATATCATTGTGGCAACATAGTCTTTTGGGCTCCAAAATTTTACAAATCACAAGACATAACTTATCATAAAGTAGGAGGAAACTAAATCACATTTTGTGTTACAAGTTTTTAGTAGAGTTTATTTCCTCTGAAGTCTAGGCATCAAAATATCACATAAGGCCCTAGTTCAAAACTTACCAAGTCACGATTTCCATTTATGTTGTTACAACTTCCCTATAGAGTTTTATAAAATAAATAATTCTAAAAATAAATATCTGGTCCATGATCTTGGTTTCACACAAATTTATTATTACTGTCCCTATTAAAAGAGTAAATGACTTGCTAAAGTTACACAGATGATAGAGAGAAAGGCACTGATATTTACCCAGGACATAAATGTGCAAAGTACTTTTCTATTGACTCTGTGAGGAAGATATTATTACTTTAATTTCAGTCATAACTGTAGAAGCTGAGTCTCAAAGGGGTTTGGAGAAGTTGCCTAAGTTACAAATGTTTAAGTTGTGAAGCTTTAATTTGATCACAGGCCTTTCTGACCCAAACACTTAGTTCCCCTGAGGAAACAAATTCTGGTTCTCTTTACTCCCACATAAGAATCTCCAATTCTCTACTAACAGCACAGCCATCTGAAAAGGTATCTGAATTAAAACTTCAAATCTTGGCACATATAAATCTGAAAATACCATAAGAGTTTTCTTCTTATTTAAAAATTGAAACAGACTCAAACTTAGACTTGTTGAATGTGAATTCAATAGCTTATTATTTCTTTGAGGGAATTTTCTTCCTAAAATTCTTGTCGTTGTTAAAACTGAGCAGCCTGTCATTAAACAAAGGGGGCCAGTTTCAAGGGGAGTTGTTTAAGTATTCTGGGACAGCACTTTTCTATCAGTTAAAGTGTAGAAGTTATTTCCAATCCATACTGTTCAGTTTAGAAAGAAAGACATATACAGTTTTTAATACTAAGTGTAAGGGCCAGTGAAAACATAATCTCAGAAAAATTCTGAATAAGATGAATTGAGCCTTCTACTACATTTTCATCTATTAACATAAAAAGTATTGTTTCTACTTTCATTTTTTCCTTTTCCTTTTAAACACTGATTTCAGTAGTTGAAGAAATACTGCATTTAATGTGCTTGATACAGTGTCTAACATAAAGTAAATGTTCAATAAATACTAGCTGTTATTATTTTATTAGCCCTCATTGAAGCATATATACTCCGCTGAAAGCCAACTCCCTTAGAGTTTTATGGCTAATAGTATAATTTTAATATAATAAAAGTAGTACAAATAATAAGTAAATAGAAGAGGATATAAAGAAGAAAATAAAGCTTGAATTAAACCAAAGATATTCTGAAACTCTTTATGTAAGCAATATTGTGGGCCCTGATAACTAGAATCACTTTTATTTGTGGGTCAGCTCTGCTGGATATTAATATTAATTAATATAAATTAATTAATTTCCTGCGATTTGGTTCATTAAACCACAGACTGACAATTTTTTGAAATAGCACTGTCTTAAAGTAGATAGATCCATAATGCTCATTTGGAAAGGAGAAAGGAAGGAAGTTCCTCCACTCCAAAAAATACCTTTGGGATTCTTGCTTTCCTAGCTGAACTCTGCTATACTTCTGTCTTCATTTGTTTCATAGTCTTCTAAGGAAGATTTGGATTAGTAGCAATGGACTTAGATTCTGTATGTGCCTTTTCTGTACCTCAGTTCACCCAGAACTCCTGACAGAAATATGAACTATTGAAATTTTATAAATTTTTAATGTGGAATAATTTCGATGTATGAGTTAAAGTTTTTGATCCATCGAAAAAGGCAACATATTTAAGGATGTATATATATTTCAAAACCTAATGGAAACAGTCAAGATAATTATTTAAAGCTTAGCTGGTACCCTACTATTTTAATAAAAAGGTTTAGTTGGAGTTTGCTCACAAATAGCCCTAGTTTCCTTTTATGACTTAATTTTGTACAGAAGAAGTTAGGTGTCGTCCACCTATGTCAACCTCCACCATGGAAGAAAATTTGAAATATAGGCAAGGATTGCAGTGAAAGTAAATCCATGTTGTACTTATTTATAGATACATAGTGGCTACAAACTTATGAGACAATTATCCTTATAGATACCTTCAAAGATGTAAAAAATTATATTGTTTAAATGACTTACAAAAATAAATACAGGAAAAATCTGTTAGTTGGAAATATGAGCTAATACTAAACAAATTGAGACTGTTTTTGACTTTTCGACCTTTCATTACTGGCAGCATGATTCTTTATTCCATGAATCTTCCCACCTTCTAATGGCGCATACCTCAAGGTCTGCCTGCTGCTATCACTTCCCTCCTCCCTAGTTATTTAGCACTGTTTCAAATACCAATTCACTGTGTCCTTGAAGAATTTCTTCCTCTTGTCTTGGTTACAAAAAGTCATTATGGAGCACTTTGGAATTATCCCAGATTTTCAGATATAATGAGGGAGAACAGGTGCACAGAGAATGAGAAGAATTCATTATGCGCTATTGGACTTTTTTTGATAGTGTGAGTCTAATTCATTAGATCCATCAAAATAAAGCCTAGGATCATAGTAGAGGACTGATCTGTACATATTTAAAAAGGTGAAAAATAGAGTCTGCATGAGTGAGTCAAGCAGTGAGCTGGAAGTATAACGCCTGTGAAGTCTAACCTCTCTACTTACTAATTAGTCTTGTAACTTGAAATGTGACTAAATATTCCTGACTCCGTTTCTCTTAATGTGGTCGGTAGAAAGAAAGAATTCAAACAAATGAGATAAATAATGAGCTAAAACCCATATAAACCTAAAATACAAGTGGCAATGAAATGCTATAGTTAAATAAACAATCATAAAGTTTTCTATGTGAAAGTATGTTTCTCTAAATTATACATATGCATAAACTGCCAAATTTGCTTGTTTTATAATCCCAATTTCTACAATAAGTGTTGTATAAATATATACACCATAAAAATGGAAAATTTTCTATGCAGTATACATTAGACACAAAATAAAGATATTTAGGCACTTGTAACTCAAATTATTTATTTTATAAGGCAACCAAAAACTATAACAGCATTTCATGTATAAAACGTCAGACATGCAGACTTCTTGAAATACTAAGAAAGTGTTTAATCAATATTATCTTCCTTAAAAGTACATGCATAATTATACACTAAATTTGCTTTTACTATCTAAAAATGATATTTAAAAAATGAAAAATAGATAAGTCCCTCTCTTAGAACAATGAATTAATCAAAATGAATTACTGAAATGGTTTAAAAATTTAGATATTTGGTATATTGCTGGGTATAATTTTCAGAAAAAAACATAAACAGTGATCTCCTTGAATATATGAACTTTGCACATATAATTTTCACATATAGTACAAATTTTTGCACATTTGACATTCTATTCTTTATTGTAATAGTTTCGTCCCCTCATCCATAAAGTTTAATACAAAATTATTTTTTGCTTTAAGATAGTATTTTACATTCACTTAAAAAAACACACACACAGGAAGAAACACAAAATGTAAAAGCTAGAGATACATGCAGGAGCACAGTGGCAAAACCAGATGTCTGGAGCCTTTTTGACTAGTTCAAATGCTAGATCTGTCCTATTAGTTGTATGGTCTAGTGCCTCTACATAAATTCTTGGTTCTTCATCTTTTTTTCTCCAGAACAATGTGATATTGGTAACACAGTTAACCCTTGAGCAACACAATTTGAATTGTGCAGGTCCACTTATACACGGCTTTCTTTTTTAAATAGAGTGGAAAATTTTTTGGAGATATGCAACAATTTGAAAACATAATTATTTTTTCTAGCTTAACTTATTGTAAGAATACAGTATGTAATGCATATAACATAAAATATATGTTAATCAACTGTTTATGTTATCAGTAAGGCTTCTGATCAATAGTAGGCTATTAGCAGTTAAGCTTTTAGGGAATAAAAAATTATGAGCAGATTTTCAACTGTGCTAGAGATTGGCACCCCAGGTGTCAGCTGTACTTTTCTTATAGGATTATTATAAGAAGTTAATTATATAATCCACTAGTGTTGAACACAGGACCTAGAATATGATAATTACTCAATAAATAGTATTTGCTATTAAGCGTGACATTTAGCCTACTCTCATTCTTATATCACTTGCCCAATATTTTTTTTCAAATAAATAAAAATATTTCTTATTTTTACACATGAAAGTGAATAACTGCCTCAATATGCATTTTTAATATAAATTTCTATAACTGCCATCTGAACCTCGGAGTAGAGATTAGAATATTTAGGAAATCCTCTGATTATGATTCCTTTATTGATTCATCCATCCACTGATTCACTCATTTGTTTAAAAATATGTTTGTTCCACTAATATTCTGGGTTGGGCACTTTGATATGACCTGGGATTACATGGTGAATAAAATGAACATAATGTTCACTTGTAATCAAGGGAGGTGGAAAGGAAAGCAGGCACTAAACCTATAATGTAAACAGGGAAGTAGAGGAGGGGGGGAACATCAGTAGGAGGAAATAACCAAGTCTAAGGGATAAGAAAAGCAATGCCAGAAATAAAATTTAAGCTGATATTTTATGGAGTTTAATATTCTTAGCAAGATTACTAGTACTACTTAAGAAAATGAAGTTTTTGAACCTTTCCCACCTTAGTGGTAGTAAGAAGCAGGGCCAAAATTTAAACTGATATGTTGAACTCTTCTGGCTCTCATCAATCAGAGACAGAAGTAGAACAGAAGAAATGACATGGGGGAGAGAAGGGAGGAACTGGTTTGTGGGGTAAGGAATCTGACTTCTAACATCAGGAATATGGAAAGACAAAGTATAATTTAAAGTAGAGGAATGATATTCAGATTTGTGGTTTCAGAAGATCACACTGGTTAGAGGAAAGATATAGATGGTAGACAACACAGAATTGGAGGTGAGATATGACTGAACACCAACCACAAAGACTGTGATGAGGCAGATGATGGCAATGGTGGTAGAGTTGGCAAATACTAATATTAAAAATAGTAAGAAACAATAGGATTCTGTGAATGGCAGACTATGGGGAGTGAGGGAGAGAATAGGGCCTGGTTTAGACTGAAGGAAGAGGAGGAGGATGCTCGAGGAAAATGCAGAGGGGAGAATTTTACTTTGAACATGTTGTATTAAATATATATTTAAGCTGTCTAGGAAGAGTTTGATATTGCATATGTTTATGATGTGTTGATAATGATGATGGTAATGATGTCAGCATTACTTGGTGTGAACTATGTGTCAGGCTCTGCTTTTTACATGCAATATATCATTTTGACATTCCATCGAGTGTACTAAAAATTGTTGAAAAATCTTTAAGGAGGATGCAATTTAAGCAAAAGTTATTAGAAGACTTTAGAGATACCCTTACGCCAGAACAGAGTTCTATGCTGAAGATAAGGGTGTAAGAGCTTAAATTAGTAGGTTAAACTTGTAACATGGAAAAGAAAGTAAAACAGAGAATCTATCAGGAGCCAATAATAATATCAATATTTTGTGAAAGACACAGAATGAAGACCTTGAACATGAAACTGAGGAAATTCTAGGGTAAAGGAGCAAGTGTTCCAAGAATAAATGAATAATCAATATGTTCAATATATTTAAAATGTTAAGGCTTAAAAAATGCTTATTGGATAGAGTAACAAAACAGGTATTTTCTAAGGGCTTATTAAGCAGATGTAAGATTGAAGTTGAAAGGAAATGGAATAAAATTCAGTTTAGACAATGATTCAAAAAGTTTAACTTTGAAGGGACATCTTTTAAAAGTTACATCAGAGATAAATCAACATAAGGAAAGGTAACAAAGTAATGGGGGTTGAAGTTTGGTTTTAGATGAGAAAAAAATGGACATTACATGATACTGGGAAGAAACTAAGGAGAATGAGAAGATACTAAAGAGTCATTAATTTGTGATGAAAGATATCTGAATTGCATGGGAGGGGAATGATATTCATTAGAACAGTGGTTCTCAACTGGAAGTGGTTTTGTCCACATATCTGAAAACACCACTGGTTACAACTAGGGTGGTGTACTGGCATTTAGTGGGCAGAGGGCAGGGATGCTACTAAATAACTTAAAATGAAAAAACAACCACCCATAACAAAATGCCAAGAGTTAGAGAACCATGCATTAGAAACCCAGGTGAAGGATATGGGCTGATAAAGGAAGAGGAATCACTCTGCCAGGAAAGGGAAGATGAGGTGCAGCATGGTTTGAAGATGGGCGCATGGTAGCTATCGGATGACTAATGGTAAAGGACTGTGGAATAGAGACAGCTACAAATTTTCTTTAAAAAAGAATAGAAAAGCAGTTGGTTAAGGAAAATTATGAAGATTAGCAGTTGGTACTGAATAACAGTTTAGGTAAATCATGAATTTACTGGAAGTGATCTTAAAGTTTACCTGTGTTTCAAAACTACCCAGAAATCCCAGTGCATGATTTCAGAAGCCTGGTGAATGGGTTTTCATTTGAAGATTTTCTATGGGCATGAAACAAAAGGTTTAGAAGGTAAGAGAAAGGGAAATTATTTTATAAAGTTAAGTCACGGAGACAGCAAATTAAGATATGGAGATAGCTGAAAGTTGGAAAGTCTAGTCAAGAGAATGGACATTATTAAAGTGGTATATTGGGATTAATTGGTGACTAGCCTTTTAAAGCTTATTAGCTTGTTGATAACTACTTTTTAGATTTTGTAATACTCCCAAATGAATTTTTAAAATTGTGTGATTTATAAGTGCTTTTACTCATTTTGTACATTCATATCATTTTTGTACTCACTCATGAAAAATTATGATATTTATATTTTATATAAATTATATAATTTAATGCAAACATGGAAATTCAATCAAGTTTGGTAAGTATAGTATTTAGCATACAAAAATATTCAAAATTCAAATGCATTTCAATGTTCACATTACACAATTGATGTTTGTTAAAAAAGGTTAAATAATTAAAGAAAATAAAATTTAGAGAACAGGGAAATTTTTTACTTCTGTTTAAAAAGAATTGTAATTTAAATGGCAAAAAAAAATTTGAATAAAATATACCTGAGATTTGTCAGGCAGAAGGAGAGTGCTGAGATATGGCAAGCACTGACCATATTCAACTGATTCTGTTATACTGTCCTTTAACTTTATTTTCTTTTTGAAGGTTGAATATCACTTGTACTTTCATTCCAGAAATATTTATTGAGCACCTGTTAGGTCCTTGGGATACATCAGTAAGTGTGAAGCAGAGAAAACACCTGCTGAATGGATTTTACATTGTAACCAGTTCAGCATATAATAAATAGCTTTGCATTTGAATACATATATATGTGTATGTGTGTGTATACATTTTTATATGTGTATATATATATGTAGTATCCATTATATCTGACATCATATATATGTGTGTGTGTATGTATATATAAATATATATGATGTCAGATATAATGAATACTATGAAGGGAAATGAAAAAGCAAGCCAAGGAGAGAAAATAACTGAGTGGGGACAACAGTTTTAGAATGGTGGTCTACAAGGGACTTTCTGATGAGGTCACATCTGAGAAGGAACGTGAGTCCTTGAGTCCTTTGTATTAAAGATGGGACATAAGGAACTATCTGTAGGTTCATGTGATAGGCCCTTTTACCTTTTGTCTATAAAGCTACAAAGTTTCTATGCTTACTTGGAGCATAGTATGACAGCATCTTCTTAAATATTAGAAAAGTACTACAACTTTAGTAACAGTAAACAAGAGAAAGACAGTTATTATTTAATTGTCATTTGATTTTGAAGTTTAAATTACTCTAAGCTAATGGAAGAAATTGAAAATGAATGTATTTAAATAGATATTTTTAAATATGAAGCTGGGCAGCATAAATTTGATAAAACATTCATTTTTCTAATTGTATATGATTTCTTCTGCATTATAATAGAAATAAGTGTGTGTGTGTGTGTGTGTGTGTGTGCTTTCTGGTTTTTCTTTTTAACACTTAAACTTTCCTTGGAAGTTCTAAAAGCCATACTTCATTTTTAACACCTAGTAAAAGTGTCTGAATAGTGATACACACTACTGAAAGAATAATAATCTGATGATGGCACTAGCAGGTGGTGCCATAATGAATTCTCCTTATGGAAGAGTACATTCTGAACTATCATTTGTCCCTAGAATTTCATTATATTATGAAAAGTGAGAGTAATCTTCTCTTGAGAATGGAAGTGACTATTAAAAATTCTTAATTTCCAGAAATGGCATCTGTATTTGGGATTATTAAATAAAATGAGAATAAATAAACTTTAAAACTTTATCACACACATTTTCAAAAATAATGTTCTGCATACAATCAAAATATTTTCCCTTATTTTGTAGCCAAAATGTCTGAATGCACACATTAACAGAATAAAATGAGAAATCTTAGGAGAACTCAAGGGGGTTTGTGCAGTTGAATATTACAGAAGAGCTATCTCTGGCTAAGTGGAATTAACTATGTATACGAGATATAATACCAAAACAGTAGAGTTATTCATTTATGAAAAAAGGACATATTTATAGAATTCTTACTTGTGTCACATTGCTTTTATACAACTGCTTATAGAATGCTTACTATGTGCAAAGCATTGTGATAGTTGACAACTGTACATTGAGATAAGGTCCCTGACTTCAAAAAGTTTGTGTACTTCTAAGTCGAAAGAAAAGCTATTAAGATAATTTAAACAGATATATGGACAATGCCCATTTATATTTAAAACATCATGATAGCTCCATTCTGAACATTGAATTAATAGGGAAGTTTGTGTAAGTGTAGCTCCAGGAGGAAGGGTGTTCCTGGCCTGGGGCAAGTCCCCCCTATAAAGTTGGTGAAGCTGAAGTAAGTTAAGGGAAAGGAAGGTTGGAGAAAGGCTTTTATTTCTTTAGCAAGGCTCCTGTACATATGTCCCTTCTGGCCATGGAGTGCTCTCTCCTTCCACACCTGACCCTTCTGGGAGGAAGTTCATGGATGAGTCCTTGGTGACTGGCAAACACCAAACCAATTATGTACCAGGAATGGAGGGGAGTAGAAAATGGTCATTTGTGTCCACTCTTTGCCCCAGATCAACTGGAGGCTCTGAAACATATATTGGTATGTAAATGGACTAAGGCCAGGTGGGAGATTCTGGAAATTCTGAGTAAAAGCTTCCATTTAACCCACAGTGTGTCTGAGGCTGGTCGGTCCAGTGGATTCCTGGAAGCTAGATACAAGATATTACATACAAGCTAGAAATGGCAATGCCCTGCACTTGTGTAGTGGCACAGAAATGAAAGCACGTACATGGATTAGATAGATATTTTTGAGACTTGTTCATAGAGTTAATGGAATTTCAGAGATGAATTTTAGGTTTCATGTTTGAACAGCTAGTAGATAGTTATGCTTTTGATTAAAATATGGGACACAGTAGGAGAGAGGTAAATATTTGGGGAAGGAGGACAAATTTAGAGTTACTTTTGAAATATGCTTAAACAGAGTAAGTGAGAGAAAGGGACCTGAGGGTATGAAATAGGCACTTGGATCTATAGAAGAGAGGCTCTATAGAGATACATGGGCTGGAGACTGAAAAGTCTTTTTACTGATATGTGATTGATTTTTAGCCATTTTGCTTCCAGGATCAGTCTCTCAAGGGCAAAAATGCTCAATTCTAAGGACCTACCAAACCCAAATCAACAAGTCTCTAAAAGGTACTAATAAAAGTTTGTTAATTAGGGATAGGAAACGCTGGCTATTCTTAATCAGTTAATCCCCTGAAGCCAACTGTGAGCTGTACTGGGAAAGATGTTTTCAAAGGGTATGCTGTGAGAAAATCTTTTTAAAATATTGAAATCTGAACTCCTGGTGATTTGAATGGCAAAACTTTGACTTAAGACCTGTCACTCTTACGTTGCTACTCTCTAACAAGTTTAGGGTTCATTAGATTACTCAAAATGCACTCATGAAAAAAAGTTACCTTTCAAAGTCAAGATAACACAATTAGTTTAAAAGGGTGTATTTCTTGGTGTTATTTCCACTCTTATTTCACATTTGTTTCAAGTTTTAACTTGGATAGACTGCTCATAAAACAACTGACTTTTATGAATACACAGATAAGTACAGCTCATTCTTGTTCTTGCAAAACCTGGACAGCAAAAACTCAGCCACTCTAGGCTCTGGGGGACTATACCAAAGACTGAACTTCGACTTCAAATACTCTTGCACTTTTATCCATTCAGCTGTATTCTCTTGTCTCAAAGCTCTCTACCAGGGAACCTTGTCTATGTGGGCAAAAGGGAAAGATCATACCATTCTAAGCAGCTTTCATCTTTGTGCATCACTTATTTGAATAGGAATTTATACAATAGGACCTGGTTTTACAAAACATGATACCAAAACACTGTGAAGTATACCTTTACAAGTAAAGAAACTGTCCAAATTATAGGTAAAAAGTAAAACAGAAAGATAATATGAAAATCATCTTTCCTCCCCAACATAATTTTTACACAGCCAAACAAATGGTTAGAACCATGGTTCAAATCCCTACAAGGATTTATAGCCATATTTCACTGCTGACATGAAGTAGAAAAAAAAATGAAATTATTTCTGTTATGTTCTTGTATGAAACAGTAACTGCAAAATCTCACATATATGATGTGCTCTCCATATATATTTTCCATTTCAGCTGTGAGATTGTACATTTCCTAGGTAAATAAAAAAACGGCGTCAGATTTTAAATTTTACTGTGCCCCTGAAAAAATCCATTCACTCCACAGTTAAAAGTAACTCCAGGCAAATTTAATTGCTGGGAATGTTGTAAATAATATTGTTCATTTACTTCACTGACAGTATGTCTGTTTAAGAAGGGAGATGAGAAATCTTGTTAAAGAAGAAATAATAATTATGGGGGTTAGTGAATTATTTATTTTTTATTTGTAAAATTGCCTGAGATTACAAGTTTCTTAAATATTTTATTTATACATTTTATTTGTGGCAATGACATATTACAGGGATTTGACCAGCATTAATAATGGTAATAATGACTTCCCACCACTTAATAAATATAAGCATACCTTGGAAGTATTACAGGTATGGTTTCAAATCACTTCAATAAAGTGAATATAGCAATAGAATGAGTCAAATGAATTTCTGGTTTCCCAGTGCATGGAAAAGTTATGTTTACCTTATATTGTAGTCTATTAAGGGTGCAATAAATAGCATTATGCATAAAAAAACAATGTATATGCCTTAATTTAAAATAGTGCTAAAAAATGCTAACCATCATCTGAGTATTCAGCGAGTCATAATCACTGATCAGACATCACCATAACAAATTTAATAACAATGAAAAAGTGTGAAATAGTGCAAGAATTACCAAAAGGTGACACAGAGGCATGAAGTGAGCATGCTTTTGGAAAAATGTCTCCAGTAGACTTTTTTGATGCAGGGTGGATACAAACCAACAATCTGTAAAAAATGTAGCATCTGTAAAGTGCAGGAAAGGGAAGCACAATAAAATGAATGTGCCTGTGCCTGAGGTGCGGTGACACCAACAATTTGATAAATGCTGTGACACTGTGGTAGTTAAAGATTAAAAGGAAAAGTCTCTCCACAATACTTACAGTATTTCTATCTTCTTTTTGAAAATATATCCTGTAAAACAAACACGATCACATTAATTTGGAAATATTATATGACTAAAAAATCTAGGTCTTTACACTTATGAATGGGATATATTCTCAGATGTGTGTCTAACATTTATTATTTATGGTAAATTATTTGGAAAAGTCAAAAAACTATTGGAAGATATGTTAGTGATCCATACTATTTGAATTATCAGAAAATTGCCAACTGTTACTTTGTGCTATTAAAAACTGATATTAGGCCTGCAGGGTAAGGTAATATTCATTTCAACTGAAATATTTCCAAAGTAATTATAATGATATGAGCCATGACCCATCAAATTTCTAGTTATACTAGGTTTCATTTGGCAAAGGGATATTCTTAAGTATGTTTATTCATCCCCAAATAAGCTCTCCACAGCCTGCTCATTTCAATTCTCAAAGTTTCAAAGTTGAGTTTTTTAAAAAAATTTACTTGGCAGCTGTTGCTGTTACTCTGCCAAATAATTCACCCATTGTCTAGATCTCAGTGGGGGATATGTGGGAGGTCCCATAGTTTCTTTCCAGCTGGTACTTAGTCTGGGATAATGTTTTTGGTTTCATACAACTCCCAGCATGCAGTCTGCTCCTGACAGCCTCAATAAAATTCCATTTAAGCAAAATGAATTAAAAGTCTGTGTAAACAAAGTTTAGAAAGAAACAATTAAGAACTTTTTTTCTGAACTGGCTTATGACTTGGGAAAAGTTTCTTGAGGAAACCTGTCACCTTGCAGGATAAAATCCTACAGGCAGATTTGCCATAGCCTGATCATAACTTTTGCTTTTCTGAGTAAACCCTTAAAAGAGTTACAGTAGCTTCCGCAGAAATATCTGAAGCTTAAGAGCTGGCAGCATCTGTTCAGTATGATAACAATGGCAGCTTTCTTGGAGGCAGTCTAAACCCTAAAAATCCCCAAATATACCCCAGACCTAGAATCAAAGAAAGAAGATTGCATTAAACCATCGTTTTTCAAACTATCCGAAGAGAATCATACAAAGAGAGCTGTTTAACTCCCTCTCTGCTCCCCTCTCTCTCCCTTAGCTGTGTACACAGAAGACAAGGAAAATAAGATGGTCAAACGTGAAGTGAAATTAAGATTAGAATGTGTTTTAGAAAACTAAACAGTGGCGGCTTACTGAATTAATCCATGATAATGATAACTTGTGGTTAATCAAACAAACACTGGATCAACAGCTGAAAACCCTTAATTTCCAACAGCCTTTCAGTGTGCCTTATACTGGCTCTGCCAAATGTGGATATATTATACTGTGTACCATTCCTCACCTGTGCTGGCAGTTACACAGCCAGCTTGCTTGTGTTTGAATTTTAACTCTTTCCATTTATTTACTGCCCTGTACTTCAATTCCCTAACCTGTAAGTGAAGGTAATTATAGTACCTATCTCTTATAGTTACTAGAAAGATTAATGAGTAAATAAGCATAAAGATCTTAAAACAGTGTGAAGCATGTAATAAAGACAGATAAGTGCTTGGTATTATTATTCCTCTTTTTTTCTAACAATTTCTATTGTTCACTGATATAAATCATATTCTTAGATGAAAAAACTGGCAAATGAGCTGCAAACTGGTTAAGTACATACACATCTTATTCTTTCCCTCTAAAATGGAAATAAATTAATATTTTAAATATTTGTTAATAAATTAATAAGCATATTAAATTGTTTAATGTGTTAATTAAATTAATATTGTTTAATTAAGCATATTAAATTGTTTAATGAATTAATAAGCATATTAAAATGGGAACACATTGACATCTTCCCCAAAGGGTTACTTTTCTGGATGTAATACCTATGTAAACACTGAGAAGAAACAAAGTTTATTTCCTCTGTTTATATCACAGTGTTTCTAAGTGATCTTCTAGCAAATGTGTATTTTGAAAACACATGTAAAGTAGGAGAACATCTTAAAATTTACAAAGCTTTAAGTAACAGTTTGTCCTTCATTTCCAAAAGAAGAAAGTGTCATATAAGATTAAATGGTTAAAAATCACTTCAAGTCCCACAAATATAGAACAGAAAAAAGAAAAATAAAACTTCATGGCTTTGAGCTATTTTAACAGGCTTTATGAATTTTTTTGTTGTTCAATCCATTGGACTGTTCAGAAGAAACTATAGGATGACTAAAAAACAGGCCAGTTCACCTTAGTTTAATTTTCAGTGATTTAATCAATATTTCAATAATGCATACTCAACTCCATTATTGAGTTACTTTGTTAATGTCAAAACTTGACAAAGACTATAGAATAGTTAGTTATAAAGAAATAGACATAGCAAAATTTTATGTGAAAAATATTTTTCTGTTAACTAAGGACATAAAGGACATACACACATTGACCAAAATGCCCAATATAAAAATGGGCTTTTTTGGTTATCTAAATCTACTTGGTGTAAATATGATGGGGTTTAGTGTTTGAAATGTGAGAAGAGGATGATGACCATAACTTATATCATTGTTGGTACTTAAAGTATAATATTTATTATTGGTATGAGTGGTTCAGGAGGGCCGCTTGGTCAAGGGCTTCTGAGGGCCTCAGAGCCAGTGTCCCCAGGTCCACATACAAGGGGTGAAACAATGCTCCAGGGTTGACACAAAGTTCTGCAGATTCTGGGACAGATGAAGATGCCCTCTCCCCACATTCCCACCTGTGGTCACAACCTAGGCAACTTTATGGATTTCCAGAGATTTCAGTTCCAGCTTTATACCCTTTGTGTTTTTTCCTTAAGGTCTCAGTAGCTCGATTTGATACTGGCCATTCGTAAGCCAAATACTCAAATATCGGGAGACTAGCTTCAGCACCTCTAAACCAATGAGGTTTGTGGTATAGCCATATTGGTAGAGTCACCATATATCTCAGTTTGCCTGTTTGAGCATGTTGTAGGGCAAATAATGACTATTTATTATATTTCAAACTCTCTTTTCACTCAAGACTTGCTCCAGTTATAGGAAAAACTGCATGATTACTCTACTTATTGTAATTTATAGTCTTAGCAGTTATAATATGCTTCTGTTTTCCAGCAAAATATTCTTTCTTCCAAGCAATACTCCATCAAGGAGTGCACATCATCTCTGAGTTCTGGGGCTCTTTGCTTCTCTGTGTTGGTGTAATGAATAGAACTTATTCATCCTATAGTCTTCATGTGGCTTATATCATAACCCAAGCTGATTCTGGTTAAGGATGTCCTGTCAAATCATCAGATGGGGGAACTTGATTCTCTCACCTTCCTGTGCCTTCCATTTCTGTTACTTTCTCAAATTCTCCATAGGAATAAAATTCCTAGTTTATTGTCTAGCCTAAGAATGTTTTGGGAGAAGACAGTAAAATTTGCTGAAGTCTTTCTTTTTGTTAAAACTATCAGGAGAGGACAGAGGAGGTAAACAGTAAGAGGGTTCCACAGTCTCCTTCCTTCTCTTGGGTGTTCTGTAAGTAGTTTATTTTTTATTTACCAAATTTAAGCCTGGACTTCAAGTTGCATCTATTCATTCATTTAATTTTAACACCTTGCCCTCTAGATTCAAAAGGAAAAAAAAATGGAGCCCACTTTAGAAAAGAGTTATTGAAGAGCAATGGGATGAATTTGAATACCTTCTTTCTATAGGAGAATTATTGATGGAAAAAGAAGACACTTACTTTAGACTTCATCTGAACAGGTGGTGTGGGGTACCCCAAAATGCCCTTCTGAATTATTATAAAGAAATTAAAATCTCTTTATATTTAAAAATATGTTTAAATATGACACTCTGTTGTTTACCATATTAAGCACAACTTTTAAATTCAGACATTCAATGTATTCCTGTGTATGACCTTTACAAATAGAACTGCTCGCAAATGAGAAATAGTGATGGATACTAGATCTTAAAACAATGGTTTCTCATTTGTACACTTGGCCCCTTTTCCCAGGTAACTTACAATACAGCCCAACATTTTCTGTAACCTATTGTATACTAATGTTCATTTTATGGCTTCTGTGCCTCTTCTCAAGGTAATCTTTCTGAGAATTTCACTATCAAACTTTTAGCTATGGGTAAAAAAACTATTCACCTTTCACTACCTTTTCAATATCTATCATCTCTAATATGCTCTTCTTGCCCCCCAAGAAAATCAGATTTTTGGTTACTTTGTCCATACATAACAATTTTCTGAAAATATTTTAGGGCTTCCTTTGGGGATCTTAAATTCTTTGAAGTCATTCTTTGAAGTCATTCTTTGGCTTATTAATCTTCATTCTCTCTACAGTATGTAGAATGTGCAGTGTGCAAAACTTGTGCAATGTAAATTATAAACTTTAGATATTTGTTGAATTAGATTAGTTTATTTTACAGAAGGTGTAGAGTATTAGGCCAAACATTTTGAAAATAGCCTTATGTATAAACATATTGTATTTATGTATGGGATACATAAAAATAGTCTTATTATGTATAACCATGTTGTTCATGGTTTGTAAAGCACTATAAGCTGTAGCTACATATTACATGTATTTATCTATATCTTTCTTTTAATGTTTATAGTTGCACCTGATTATAATTTCTTAGCATTATTTCTTTTTGATTATGCCTCATCTTTATTATTCTGTTATGAACTTGATCCTAAGTTTTTAGGTAAAGACCTTAAGTTTCAAAAATATACTTTTCCTTTGAGAAAAAATGTTTACCTATATTATGAAACATATTCTAAGCAAACAAATATTAAAAAAACAGGTAACTGTCATGTTTTCTTCCCATTCTACTAAAACATTAACTTTCCTGAGGATAAAAGAATTTAAAAAAATAAAAAAGATAAGTGTAATTGAGAGTTTTATAATAAATATTTTTTCAATGAAGATACTTAATATGATAGTTAACAAAATTCAATGTTCATGTGTCTGTTTTTTTATACTTTATATCTTATAATAATCTGATTTAAAAGAAGCTATGGAAAAGAAAGCCTAGGTTGATGGGCATTTAAACAAAAGCTTATTATTTAAAGCAGCTGAATAGATTAAGGATATAATATCATGGAATATTTCTACTTTCAAGTCTGTCTCCTGGGCCTCACCTACCTCTATCTCTCCTTGTCAATTTATTTATTCACCTTAGGATGGGAAATAAAACAAGTTTTTCTTATAAAAATGAATGCTTTCTGTAGTTTTCCAAATGTGTTTTCAAATATGTTGTAGGTAACATATTAGAATATCTTTAAAACTTTATTGGTTCAGGAAAACTGTGTAGTATGATATTTATCCTGGCACCTATAATGAATTTTTGATGTACCAAATGTTCTTTTGAAGATTCATATTGTGTTTTGCATGCAGGATTTCCATTTTCCTCTGAGAGTTTGAAGAAGAGGAAGTGCAATCACTAAATAGTTTTTCAGTGGTTAAATTTGCTCACTTATGAAAATAATCCTAATTACTACCTGAAGATAAAATGTACACAACTAATAAGAAGTGGCATAAAAGTATTCCAATTTGTGAGATGCAAAACAATTCAAAGTTTTATCAGCAAGATTACATAATGGGGAATCTCTAAACTGAATAATCTTCCTGTATAGAAACAAGGCTTATCCTGTAAGATTTTACCTATATTCTAGATATTTTGCCATAGAGCACATAATTATCTTCACATTAGTAAATGAAGTTTTACACTGGCTCTAGCAAAAGATAATAAAATATGAACATGGCAATCTTAAAAGCTGATTTTAAAAATGTCTCTGTCTACTTGTTAATATTTTCAGATAAAAGTTGACAAAACAAATTAACATCATACATCTTCTATGTTCATGTATATGAACATAGATAATGGACATAATGTCATGGAATATTAAGCTGATATTTTTCCATTCCTGCAGCAAACAAATCAGATCTCTCTAAGGCCATTCAAATAGTACAGCTACAGTAAAAGGTCAAGGGCAAACACTACTTCTGGAAGGAGGAAGTAATATAAAGAAAGTCCTGCCGACTTGGAAAGAAAAGTAAAAACAAATGCTTATGTTACAGGAAACTAGCATGGAAAGAGGATGTGAGGGAATAAATTAGTCAGACATGAGTATTCTGGCTCCCTGTTGCCCCTCAGCACCCACCTCTCCACCACACATACACAGTTGGGAGATTATAAAAGAAATGGAGGTGAAAGAAGTTTAGCATAGACACCATTGTCCTTTTGGTACTCTTGAAAAAGTCTACTGCCACAAACAGTCTCCAAAATAAGCATGAAGTGATTAGGTAAAGGAAGAACCACAGTTATTGCTCACACTCTGTAGTTAAAATATGGAAGTTGCAAATGCTTTGTGGCAGACACAGAAGGTGCTCATGTGAGAGTCATGCTTGAGGGGCTGCACCAACAGGCTTACCGTTAGCTTGAACAGCATAGGTGAGGGACCAGTTAGAGAACAAAGGTGTGGTCCAGACCAGTGCAGTGCACAGTACCACGCATGCAGAGCTAAGATTTGACTGAACCACAAATCTACAATGCTTTAATTGACTAAGAATTACCCCCTCATACTTCCAAAGTAAACTGAGATGGAGCTATCAGCAATTAGTTAGATTGGAAGCATCTCCCAGAGAGAAGACCCAGAAGGCGATATATAGCCACTCTCACAGTTGATGACAGAAATGTGATCCCATCTTGCCATTCCTCGAAACCTGAAGCCTCATCTTTGCAGATATAAAATCTCATAGGTACCCTTGCATTTTGTTCATCTGTGTTCATGTTCATTTTGTTCAATGCTACAGAAATATGTGGTCTCCACTAGTGAGAAAGATTTGTCGTGTAGGGTTATTCAGGAATTCTGGTTCTCCTGTTTTGCAACTCTTGCTTTCCCTAAGCACTAGGACATTTTCTTCATCTACATATTTGAAATAGGGCCCCAAACCACTATTCTTTCTAGCTGAAAGGAAGGGGAAATGATGAATTTGACCTTAAACAATTCCAATAAAGAAAGTGATGTAATTTTTCATAGTATTCTCTAATAATTCTTTGTGTTTCTGTGGTGTCCGTTGTGATTTTTCCTTTCTCATTTCAATTCTATTTATGTGAGTAGACTCTCTTTTTTTCTTGATAAATCTGTCTGGGGGTTTATCCATTTTATTTATTTTCTCAAAGAACCTGTTCTTGCTTTCATTGTTTCTTTCTATTGTTTTATTCTTCTTGATTTTATTTATTTCTGCTCTAATCTTTATTATGTCCCTCCTTCTATTTACTTTGGGTCTCATTTGTTCTTCTTTTTCTAGTTTCATTAATTGTGAGTTTTGACTGCTCATATGGAGTTGTTTTTCTTTCCTGAGGTAGACCTGTATTGCAATATACTTTCCTCTTAGCATGGCCTTTGCTACATCCCTCAGGTTTTGTGGTGTTGAATTATTCTTGTCATTTGTCTCCATATATTGCTTGGTCTCTCTTTTTGTTTGGTCATTGATCCATTGATTATTTAGGAGCATGTTATTAAGCCTCCATGTGTTTGTGGGGTTTTTCATTTTCTTTGCATAATTTATTTCTAGTTTCATACCTTTGTGGTCTGAGAAACTGGTTGATACAATTTCAGTCTTTTTGAATTTACTGTGGCTCTTTTTATGTCCTAGTATATGATCTATTCTTGAAATGTTCCATGTGCACTTGAGAAGAATGTGTATTCTGCTGCTTTTGGGTGCAGAGTTCTGTAGGAGTTTTTTAGGTGCATCTGTTCTAATGTGTTGTTCAGTGCTTCTGTCTCCTTACCTATTTCCTGTCTTGTTGATCTGTCCTTTGGAGTGAGTGGACTGTTGAAGTCTCCTAGAATGAATGCATTGCATTCTATTTCCCCTTTTAATTCTGTTAGTATTTGTTTCATGTATGTAGGTGTTCCTGTGTTGGGCGCATAGATATTTACAATGGTTATATATTCTTGTTGGATTCACCCTTTTATCATTATGTAATGTCCTTCTTTGTCTCTTGTGACTTTCTTTGTTTTGAAGTCTATTTTGTCTGATATAAACACTGTAACTCCAGCTTTTTTATCCTTATTAGTTCCATGAAATATATTTTCCATCCTTTCACTTTTAGTCTGTGTATGTCTTTGGGTTTAAAGTTAGTCTCTTGAAGTCAGCATATAGATGGTCTTGCTTTTATCCATTGAATGACTCTATGTCTTTTGATTGGTGCATTCAGTCCATTTACTTTAGGGTGATTATCAACTGGTATATACTTATTGCCATTGCAGGTTTTAGATTCGTGGTTACCAAAGGTTCAAGGTTAACTTCCTTACTGTCTAAGAGTCTAACTTAACTCACTTAATATGCTATTACAAACACAATCTAAAGGTTCTTTTTTTTTTCTCCTCCCTTTTCTTCCTCCTCCATTCTTTATATATTAGGTATCATATTTTGTATTCTTTGTCTATCCCTTGATTTACTTTGGGGACAGTTAATTTAATTTTTCATTTGCTTCACAATTAGCTGTTCTACTATCTTTACTGTGGTTTTGTTACCTCTAATAACAGCTATTAAACCTTAGGAACACTTCCTTCTATAGCAGTCCCTCTAAAATATACTGTACAGATGGTTTGTGAGAAGTAAATTCTCTCAGCTTTTGTTTATCTGCAAATTGTTTCATCCCTCCTTCAAATTTAAATGATAATCTTGCCAAATAAAGTATTCTTGGTCCAAGGCCCTTCTGTTTCATTGCATAAAATGTATCATGCCACTCCCTTCTGGCCTGTAAGTTTTCTGTTGAGAAGTCTGATGATAGCCTGATGGGCTTTCCTTTGTATGTGATCTTATTTCTCTCTGGCTGCTTTTAATAGTCTGTCCTTATCCTTGATCACTGCCATTTTGATTGCTATATGTATTGGTGGTGTTTTCCTTGGGGCCCTTGTGTTGGGAGTTTTGTGCACCTCCATAGCCTGAGAGACTTTCTCCTCCCCCAGACTGGGGAAATTTTCAGCAATTACCACCTCAAAGACACTTTCTATCCGTTTTTGTCTCTCTTCTTCTTCTGATTCCCCATAATCTGAATATTGTTCCGTTTGGATTGGTCACACAGTTCTCTCAATATTCTTTCATTCTTAAGAGATCCTTTTTTCTCTCTGTGCCTCAGTTTCTTTGTATTCCTTTTCTCTAATTTCTATTTCATTAATCATCTCCTCCCCATGTCTAATCTGCTTTTAATACCCTCCATTGTGCTCTTCAATAGTTGAGTTGGATCTCCAACCAGAATTCATTCCTGACGTCCTGAATATCTTTCCATACCTCCATGATCATGTTAATGATTTTTATTTTGAATTCCCTTTCAGGAAGATTCATGAGGTCGATGCCATTTAAATCTTTCCCAGGAGTTGTATTATTAATTTTACTCTGAACCAGGTTCCTTTGGCATTTCATATTTGTATATGGCGCCCTCTAGTGCCCATAAGCTCTACTCTCTGGAGCTGCTCAGCCCCTGTAGCAATGTCGGGGGTCACAGGGGTGTGGTATTGGTGCCTGGGGGAAGGAAAGAGCTGTTTCCTGCCTCGGCTGCTATGCCTGTCTCCATTGCCTGAACCAGTGGGCCAAGCACACAGGTATAAGCCTCTATGCTTTGTGTTTGTAGTTGCTGTAAACAAATCTTCCCTCTGTCTGGCCTAATGCCAGGATAGGGTTTGCTGGATTGCAAGCCAGGTTGGGCTGACAGGGTGAAAGGTGCAGTAGGCTGCTTATCACAGAGGGTGTCCTTGGAGCTGTGTAGCCAGCCAGGGAGCTGGAACACCTGAAGATCATGAAAGCTCCCAACCTGCTGGGCATAGTGCACCCAGGCAATTTTGTCTACCTGTCCTTTCTCCTGAGCAGTAAGCTCTGTGCAATCCTTGTCCCTTTAGCAGCCCTCTTGCTATTAGGAAGTCTTTCAGACTGCCCACCTTTCTTTTGTCCCAGAGCAGCCAGATATGGATCTCTGCTTTCCACAAGTGTCTGGAATCTCAGTCTCTCCAGGAATTCTGCCTGTCTTAGCTTTCCAACACCCTACTCACAAGAGTACCATGCAAGCACCATGAAATGTAGGTTTGTGCTCCCAGAGCAGATCTCCAGAGTTAGGTATTCAGCAGTCCCAGGCTTTCACTCCCTCCCTGCTCCATTTCTCTTCCTCCGACCAGTAAGCTTGGGTTGGGGAAGGGCTTGGGTTCTGCCTGGCCACAGCTTTGGTACGTTACCCTGTTCCATGAGGTCTGCTCTTTTCTCCAGGTGTGTGCAGTCTGGTGGTGTCCTTTTTCCTGTTGATTTTTCAAGAGTAGTTGTATTAATTATATTTTCATATTATATGTGGTTTTAGGAGGAAGCCTCTGTCTCACCACTCATGCCACCATCTTTTGTTTGTATGTCAGCTTTTAAGATTAGTTTACAAGGGACAGAAACTTGTGTCTTGAACTTATTCCTCTCATTCTGTATATATTTATATCAACATGTATACCTACAACTATATCTATATATCATCACTTATCACTCAATTTGGAAGAAACTTGTTAACATGTCAGGAGGATACCTAAGTCAACTATGGAGAAGCCCTTGCAGTGAGAAACTAAATCTTCCTGCCAATAACCAGCAAGAGACTAAACTCTGTTACACTATAGGGAGTGAACTTGGAAGCAGATTATTTCCCAGTTGAAACTTCTGATGATATGTCTTGACTATAATCTCATGACACACCCTGATTCACTGTCACCCAGCCAAGCTACTCCTGAATTCCTGACCCACAGAAACTATGAGATAATAATTGCTTTCTATGTTTACCTGCTAATTTTGAGGGCCATTTGTTATAAAGCAAAAGATATGTAATTCAATGCCTAACAGGATGGGCCATTCAGTATAGATCAGGTACTTGCCCACATCTCCTTATGAATCCCTAATTTGAATAATTCATTTGCAGTTTGGGCCTTTTCAGCATCTTCTCTCTATTGCAAGGGAATCAGGCTCAGAAATCTAATCAAATAACCAATCATCACTGCACACACTCATCTGCATTGCAGGATAATCCCTAACATCATGATAGTGGTGTTGTAAAATTCATTTTAGGAGTATCAAGGGAACAAAGTATTTGTTGGAGATATTAATAGAGTATTAGCAGGCAGTGGCAGGAATTTGGTCAAAGCCTTTGGGACTGACACCTGCAATCAAAATGCTTTGGCATCATTTATTGCTAAACACATGCACACAGGAGCTCACACACATTGCTCTGGAAATACTTCAATATGTATTTTGCAATTATTAGGGGACCGAATTTTTATTTTATTCAGCTCATTTCTTATAGAAAATATTTCCACATGTTTGCTTGCTTCTAATTTTGATACATCCTCTGAGCCTACTATTTCTGGAAAATTCCCCCTGCTTCAGGGATCTACCTGTCTTTAAACTGCAGAAATCTGATGTATGCTGAGTCTCAGTCTTCACTTACCCCAGCCTTTGCTCTCTAAACTAATTACCATCTATTCATTTATTCATACATCCATTCTTGGATTTATTCTAGTGGTATATATCATGTAATTTATTGGTGAGTAAAATGTTTCTAGGAAAGTACTACCTCTTAGAATACTGCATTTTTCTTTTCATTTATACGCATCATCTTACAGACAATTCTATGATCCAAATAAATGATTGCCAACACAAGAAAAATCAAGATTTCTCTTCAAGGGAATGGAAAAAAAATGGCAGGAAATATTTCACAACAGCCAGCTACTTCTTATTACCAAAGGAAGAATAAGGCCAATACCTTCCCAGGGAGAAGACGAGATGGACAAGTGAGACAGTTTGAAGTCAGTGGCCCAGTCCCTGTAGGAGTCTGTCCACATGCTGATAAAACGATTCTTCCAGGAATTCCACTTTGTGTAATTAAAAAAAAGAAGTTTCCTATTAATGTAAATGCCAAAGGCTTGTGACATTTCTGGAATTGTTGCACCAAAGTCTGACTGATATAAAAATGCATGATCCTTGCTGAGAGCACTACTGAGCTGTTTACTCCATTCCATAGACAAGCAGGCGCTGATGTATTCAGCTCACATAGAGAGAGCTCACAAAAATATCTACGACACCTTAAAATATCAGGCAGAAGGCTTAAAATGTAAACTTTTGAATACTTTTCCATTTATGTCTACCTTTGCCTTGTCTTCCTCTCACTCCAAGAATGTACCCCAGGCAGATTAAATCTCAAAGATAAAGAATTCATTTCCAGAATATGTTTCCTTGGTACATTAAAAACAGCTTTTAAAATTCTATTTTCTGTTTACATGTTATTTTCCCCCTTATCATCCAACAACCGTAATATTACGGAAATTTACTCTGTAGCCCAGGGCTTTGGGAGGAAAGGACCCAAACACTATATGACTGTGGATTTTGGGATGCTGTTTGAAACTGGCTAAATTATGTTCACTGAGGTACAGTTTACTACTTCAACCCTAGAAAATACAGAAAATTAAATGTGAATGTTTGACTGAAAATACAGTGGGGGATCCACATTCTGAACAAGTAGAGAAATTATGTTCATGCCTAAATGGTATTTTGATAACAGTGTGCAACTCTTTTTCTGTAGTTTCTTTCTCTTAACTTCTTGTAGGTCATCTGTGTTCTTATAATGTTTTATACAAAACACCATAAGAATACTTATTCCATCATAGTTAATACAATATTAGCTTAGTGAACTTTTATATGGCTCCTTTCCCCTAGACAGTGACTGTCTTGAAGCAAAGATAGTGTCTGTTTTTTTCATACCCAGACCACGTATCACTGCCCAAGAGTTTATCAGATATGTCATAACATTTGCAAAAGCTTAGCTGATACTTAAAATAATTTTAATTTTGAACTGTAAGATAAAATGGCTGACCATTCTATTTGTTTATGTGTGGTTGGCTATCTTCTTTTTTTGTTATTTATTTGAGTGTTTCTAGTGGTAGAGTATTGGAAGATGATCAGACAATGAAAGAATTTACGAGAACACATCAGGAAATAGTGACATCAGGATGGGAGAGCCAGGGATCTAGGTAAAAACTGGAGCATAACAGATGTCTTGTATGGCATTTCCAACATATCCACAGAGCCTAGCAATTGATGTATTATCTGCTCAGTTTTTGACAGGGACTATGAGAGACTCAAGATTCAGCTATGAAATATACAGTGTCCTGACTGGAACCAATCACATTTGGCTTAATTAACTAAATGTAATTCACATGGCTCTGGCCCCACATTCTCCCTTGTTTATGCTCATGTTCTGACCCTGAATCTGAAGCCTTGCTAGGATAGTTCCTGTCTTTCTTTGCAAAAACATATTCTCTGCCTAAGTCAACAAGAGTTGGTTTATGCTGCTTGTACATAAGTCTTACTTGAGGTAGGCTTGATAGCACGCTTTTAGGCACAAACTGTTTGAATTACTGGACCTAAGGTTCAAAGTAGGGGTTTTATTTTTTTACAAGAAATGAGACAAAAACTCTGTTGGCTTATCACTATTTAATATACAATACTTAGCAAAATACACAGCAACACATTCGTAGATAAAGAAGAATGTGTTGTAAAAATAAATATGTAAGTGAAGGCATGAATAAATCATCTGCCAGAGGGAAAAGTCAAAGAGCATCTGTGCCACTCAGCTAGCTCAAATTACAGATAAATCTTCCTCAGATCCAGATATACCTTGATAGAGTCTATAAAGCAATGAAAAAATATTCAGGAACTTTTCAGACTGAGAAGATTTTGTTTACTAATTAACTGAATCCAGTGTATTTACATGCTCTTGGGCAACAAGAAGCCGAATGCCCTACTTGGCAGACTAGATGATATGTAACTTTTTTTTTTCAGGCTGAAACTAGAGTTCAGATCTGTGAAATGTAGAAATTTATTAGCACTTAGAAGAAAAAGTTCTTTATATCAGAAAGTGTTAGCAATTTGTACAGAATATCCTTTTTAACTTTACTTATGCTCTCTGCACCCCTCCTTATTCAAGATTGATAGGAACCATGTTGTCGGGAACTATGAAGGTGAGGAGATTTTATTTTGCTTGAAAGCTCACAAGTGAGCCTGCCACAGTTTCACATCCATCAAACAGTTGATTTCAGCACATTTTCTAATTTCAAATCTCCCACATACTACTGGATATTTTCCATCTAGATAAAATTAAATGTAATTCAATCAGCCTGATTCTCCCAGCATAAGACAATTTCTTCTGACTTACTTCTTTCTCCTGGTAGTACCATAATTCTCATAACCGTTTAGGCTTAAGATACTGCAAATACAGCAGATGCATTATTATCTGATCAGCGGATTCTCCGGAATCCTGCATCACTCGCCAAGATCCATATAATGACCCCACTCCAGTAACCACATTTCTTATGTTACACAACCTTGGGGAACATGTGGGGAGAAGTGCACTTGCCCCCTGCCGTGGGGCCGGGAATACCAAGCCAGTGGCCGTCTCAGAGCAGCTCCCCTACCTCACCTTCTCTTCCCCTTCAGTTGCCAGATTGTAATAAATAACGTTCCAAAGTAGGTTCTTTTCTGAGGTTGACAGATCCTATTACTTAGCTTTAAACTTCCTTTTACGGAGGAAGAGAAATTCTACCAAAGGGGGCCCAGTCAGGTTCGTATATTGTGTTTCTAATTAGATTTTAAGTTGCTTTTAATGTCAGTTCTAAAGCACCATGGTGGAGAATTAGTTGCTACCTGTAGAAATAAAAGGTAAGGATGACGTCTGGGCAGTCTGAGCCACAGTTGCTGCCTGTAATTTCTGGGAAACGTCAGCTACCCAGGCATGAGGCCGGAAGGGGCGGTGGCGTAGAGCACCTACAGATCAGACAGGTAATGGCCATATAATAACCAGGTTTGAAAATTAAACTAACCAATGTTTCCTGGAAGGAAAACACTCTCAGGGGTCCCTGGTGCTTGAATGTTCCCTGGCATTGGCACTATCTAATGTCTGCTCTTGCTCGCCATCGCCGACACGAATCTCTAAAGCCCGTGTCCTTCTTTTGATTTCCTAGTGAGAAAAAACTCCTTGGTTATGAAATAGATGACTTCATTCAGCTCTAAACTAACCTTGGTTAGAATTACATTTTAGGAGTATGTTAGGCACAGAATACAAGTCGTTTCTTACATGAGCGTTGCTTCACCGCACATGGGTAGACTTTCCTGGCAAAGGGGTAAGGATGCGACTGAACTGTTAATGTTTGTCAGAAAAGTGTGAAAGAAGATTTGGAATTGCCTAAATATCAAGTCTGAAAACTTGCAATCTCCAGCCTGGTTGATTAACAAAGCATTAAACTCTGGAATTAGTTCATCAAAAATTTACTCTCCTGGAACATGAGATCATTTGGAAGAACATGCAAATTTTGTGACTGCAAATAATATAGAAAGGGAAAGTTGGTACTAATTAAGGTAAAACTCGAGTTTTTAAAAATGTGTTCAATCTTTATGAAACGTAGCAAGTATGGTGAGAAAAGCAAATAATTTTTTAAAGTAACAGACAGATTAGAATCCAGGTATTTGTTAGTGTGATCCTGGGCAAGATAGTAAGCTTTTCATAACCCTGCTTATTTATTTTTATTAAGGTGTTATTGATATACACTCTTATGAAGGTTTCACATGAAAAAACAATGTGGTTACTACATATACCCATATTATCAAGTCCCCACTCATACCCCAATGCAGTCACTGTCCCTCAGTGTAGTAAGATGCCACAGATTCACTGTCTGCCTTCTCTGTGCCACACTGTTTTCCCCATGATTTCCTACACCATGTTCATAACACTGCTTATAAGCAGACATTTCATGAGGATTAGAAATGATTATAGGAATTGCCTATCAAAATTCTTGGCAGTAAATGATTATTAATGATTATTTTGCAAGCAATATATTACCACACAATGAGGTCTTGGCATTTTCCAAAATAGTTTTGTAATTTAAAAAAATCAGATCAGAGCATTATTTAAAGTATGAAAATGAATAAATGTCTTACAAGTGCATCAAATCACTAGTACAAAAACTTAAGGTCTAGACTAACAATAAGTTCTGTCATTGGTGAGGGCTTCAGAGACATCCCATAACATACTTTTGAGAATCTAGTTCTTGGGTTTCGCTAAAGCAGGTCCCCTTCAAGGGCAGGCTTCTCCGGACCCTCATATCTCCACCCGGGGAAGGTGAGGGGGCCAACCGGAAGTCACTGATGGAAGACACGATTGGGAGCAGGGGTGGAGAGAGGGATGGGGTGGACACCTGGGGGTGAGGGGGGCCCGGGGAGCCCCAGCGGGCAGTGGACGTCATGCTGTCGTGCCGCCGGGCTGGGAAACACGTGTGAGAACCACCCGCAAACAGGGAGTAATTAAGCTCACGCTCACACACTGGGAGAGTATCAAGAACGGGGAAAAGGAGGGACACTGAAAAGGCCATTTAAGGCAAGAGATCACGAGCCCATGATTGGAACAGAGAAGGAGTAGATGGCAAAGGCCAGGAGGCAAGAGTTCCAAGCTCAGGGATTGTTCCAGAACATCAGATGCACCAGAACGAAGTGAGAACAGTACTCTGTTGCTCTGGGCCTTGGAGGGAGCCCCTGGCGACCCCATGGGAGGTATCCTCAAAGAGGTGGGAGGGAAGGACTGAGCCGGAAGTGGGGCAGCAGGGGCAGCAGGGACCAGGCAGGCGGCCTGCGGCAGAGGTCAGGCCTGGGGCTCACTGCCATTGTTGGCTCACAAACTACCTCACTCCCTCAAAGCAACCTCCAGCCCAGTGCTATTTTTTTAAAGTTTATTTTGATATCATTAATCTATAATTAAATGAGTAATATTATGGTGATTACACTACCCCCTTCATCAGGTTCCCCCCCCCAACCCCATTACAGTCACTGTCCATCAGCGTAGTGAGATGCCATAGAGTCACTACTTGTCCTCTCTGGGTTGTACAGCCCTCCCCGTGTCCCCCCAACATTACATCTGCTAATCGTAATGTCCCTTCTTCCCTCTTGCCCCTCCCTTCCCACCCATCCTCCCCAGTCCCTTTCCCTTTGGTAACTATTAGTCCATTCTTGGGTTCTGTGAGTCTCCTGCTGTTTAGTTCCTTCAGTTTTTTTTCTTATTTCTTATACTCCACATATGAGTGAAATCATTTGGTACTTGTCTTTTTCAGCTTGGCTTATTTCACTGAGCATAATACCCTCTA
>JAVSCE010015964.1:0-20282 GCA_032199065.1 Smutsia gigantea
TTTAAAAACTTAGACAAATGTAAAATGTACTTTAATTTACTTAACTATTTACCTGACGTTAGGCTTACCAGTGTTTCTAGTTATTTGCTGTTCTGAGTATGCCGTGGTAATTATTTTTGTGCCAAAATGTAGTCATGTTTCAAATTATTTCCTTTGGCACAGGTTTCAAGGAAAGGTTACTAGGTTGATACTTGCTGCCAGCTTACTTTCCAGAAAGTTACACAAATTTTTTTTCATTTTTATTTTGCAATTATTAAAAAACAGTTACCTGAGCAAATTATGGTTACTAGACTCCCCCTATTATCAAGTCCCCACCACATACCCTATTGCAGTTAGTTACTGTCCATCAGTGTAGTAAGATGTTATAGAATCACTACTTGTCTTCTCTGTGTTATACTGCTTTCCCCGTATCCCCCCACCCCACCTCCATCCCCACTGCATTATGTGTGCCAATTGTAATAGCCCTTTTTCCCCCTTATCCCTCCCTTCCCACCCATCCTCCCCACTCCCTTTCCCTTTGGTAACTGTTAGTCCATTCTTCGGTTCTGTGAGTCCGTTGCTGTTTTGTTCCTTCAGTTTTTTCTTTGTTCTTATACTCCACAGATGAGTGAAATCATTTGGTACTTGTCTTTCTCTGCCTGGCTTATTTCACTGAGCATAATACCCTCTAGATCCATCCTTGCTGTTGCAAATGGTAGGATTTGTTTTCTTCTTATGGCTGAATAATATTCCATTGTGTATATGTACCACGTCTTCTTTATTCATTCATCTACTGATGGACACTTAGGTTGCTTCCATTGCTTGGCTATTGTAAATAGTGCTGCGACAAACATAGGGGTGCGTATGTCTTCTTCAAACTGGACTGCTGCATTCTTGGGGCAAATTCCTAGGAGTAGAATTCCTGGGTCAAATGGTATTTCTATTTTGAGTTTTTTGAGGAACCTTCATAATGCTTTCAACAGTGATTGTACTAATTTACATTCCCACCAGCAGTGTAGGAGGGTACCCCTTTCTCCACATCCTTACCAACATTTGTTGTTGTTTGTCTTTTGGATGGCGGTCATTCTAATTGGTGTGAGGTGATATTTCATTGTGCTTTTAATTTGCATTTCTCTTATGACTAGTGATATGGAGCATCCTTTCATGTGCCTGTTGGCCATCTGAATTTCTTCTTTGGAGAAGTGTCTGTTCAGCTCTTCTGCCCATTTTTTTTCTCTCTCTCTATATATTTATTTATTTATTATTTTATTTTTTTATTTTGGTATCATTAATCTACCGTTACATGTACAAAATTATGGTTACTAAACTCCCCACTTCATCAGGTCCCCCTCACTTACCCCATTACACTCACTGTCCATCAGCATAGTCAGATGCTATAGAATCACTACTTGTCTTCTCTGAGTTGTACAGCCCTCCCCGTGCCCCCCCAACATTACATCTGCTAATCGAAATGCCCCTTTTTCCCCCTTATCCTTCCCTTCCCACCCATCTTTCCCAGTCCCTTTCCTTTTGGTAACTACTAGGCGATTCTTGGGTTCTGTGAGTCTGCTGCTATTTTGTTCCTTCAGTTTTTTTCTTTGTTCTTATACTCCACATATGAGTGAAATCATTTGATACTTGTCTTTATCGGCTTGGCTTATTTCACTGAGCATAATACCCTCTAGCTCCATCCATGTTGTTGCAAATGGTAGGATTTGTTTTCTTCTTATGGCTGAATAATATTCCATTGTGTATATGTACCACCTCTTCTTTATCCATTCATCTACTGATGGGCACTTAGGTTGCTTCCATTTCTTGGCTATTGTAAATAGTGCTGCAATAAACATAGGGGTGCATCTGCCTTTTTCAAATTGGGCTGCTGCATTCTTAGGGTAAATTCCTAGGAGTGGAATTCCTGGGTCAAATGGTATTTCTATTTTGAGTTTTTTGAGGAACCTCCATACTGCTTTCCACAATGTTTGAACTAATTTGCAGTCCCACCAGCAGTGTAGGAGGGTTCCCTTTCTCCACATCCTCGCCAACATTTGTTGTTGTTTGTGTTTTGGATGTTGGCCATCCTCACTGGTGTGAGGTGATATCTCATTGTGGTTTTAATCTGCATTTCTCTGATGATTAGTGATGTGGAGCATCTTTTCATGTGCCTGTTGGCCATCTGAATTTCTTCTTTGGAGAAGTGTCTATTAATGTCCTCTGCCCATTTCTTAATTGGATTATTTGCTTTTTGTTTGTTAAGGTGCATGAGTTCTTTATATATTTTGGATGTCAACCCCTTATCGGATACGTCATTTATGAATATATTCTCCCATACTGTAGGATGTCTTTTTATTCTACTGATGGTGTTCTTTGATCTTTATTTCTCTCTCTTCTTCTTTCTCCTCCATTCTTTATATACTAGGCATTTTATTCTGTACTCTTTTACATTTCCTTTGACTGTTTTGGTGGATACTTGATTTTACTTTTTGCCTTTAGTTAGAATTTGGATGGTCTGCTTTCTTTGCTATGATTTTATTTTCTCTGGTGACATCTCTTTAGCCTTAGGCATGTTTCTATCTAGAACAATCCCTTTAAGATATCCTGTAGAGGTGGTTTGTGGGAGGCAAATTCCCTCAGGTTTCGCTTGTCTGGGAATTATTTAATCCCTCCCACAAATTTAAATTATTATCGTGCTGGATACAGTATTCTTGGTTCAAGCCCCTTCTGTTTCATTATGTTAAATATATCGTGCCATTCTCTTCTGGCCTGTAAGGTTTCTGTTGAGAAGTCTGATGATAGTCTGATGGGTTTTCCTTTGTAGGTGATCTTTTTTCTCTCTCTAGCTGCCTTTAATACTCTGTCCTTATCTTTGCCATTTTAATTATTATGTGTCTTGGTGTTGTCTTCCTTGGGTCCCTTGTGTTGGGAGATCTGTGGGCTTCTTTGGACTGAGAAACTATTTCCTTCCCCAGCTTGGGGAAGTTTTCAGCAATTATTTCTTCAAAGACACTTTCTATCCCCTTTCTCTCTCTCTTCTTTTTCTGGTACTCCAATAATGCGAATATTGTTCCATGTGGATTGGTCACACAGTTCTCTTAATATTCTTTCATTCTTAGAGATCCTTTTCTCTCTCTCTGCCTCAGCTTCTCTGTATTCCTGTTCTCTGATTTCTATTCCATTAACAGTCTCTTGCACCTCGTCCATTCTGCTCTTAAGCCCCTTGATTGCTTGTCTGATTTCTGCATTGTCTTTCCTCACTTCCTCCCTTAGCTCTTGTATATTTCTCTATAGATCCATCAGCATGGTTTTGACTTTTATTCTGAATTCTTTTTCAGGAAGATTGTATAAATCTATCCCATCAGGCCCTCTCTCTGGGGTTGTCTAGGTTATCTTTGTCTGTACCATATTCCTCTGTCTTTTCATGGTGACAGAAGTTGTCACTGGTAGGTGCCACGTGTGTCAGCTGGGAGAATAAAGTCCCTTCCTGCTTGTTGTTCTCCTCGCCCTTCTCTGGGGCCTGAACTTGTTTCTCGCCCACTGGAAGGCAGTCTCAGGGATAATCCTCAGAGCTGCCTGTGCACGGGGTCGCCCTCAGCCTAGCCTATAGCACTGTGGGGGTTTGAAGTCTCGCTGGGTACCTTCTGGTCCCCTTGGTGCTTTCTAGCCCTTGATGTGGGTTCTGGGGTCCTTCCCACTTAGCTGTGTGCCTGCCGGAAGTAGATTCTGTGAGGATGCTGTGGGCGGGGCCACTCCACTGTTCCGCAGCAGTAGAGGTTCCCGGACCCTTTGTGGTGCTGGTTATGGGGGTGTGGGGGAGACGAATGGAAGGCTGCTGATCACTGTGGGAAGCCTTGGTGTGGCTGCTTTGCCCGGCTGCTGGCCAGGGGGTCCGAAATTCCCCAAGACTCCCAGCCTGCTGGGCCAAGTGTGCTGGGACAATTTTGTTCCGCTGTTAGGCCCTTGTCTCTTTAAGACTTTAACCAAACAAAAAAAACAAAAGAAAGCAAAAAAACCAACAAAACAACAAACAAACAAAAAAAATGGCGCCCATTTTTCTTTTGTCCCGGGGAGCCAGCTGAGGGGACCCGCTTGTTGTCTCCAACTCAGATCCTGCACTTCTGTTTCTCTAATCTCCGATACACCATGTGATATGTGTCAGTTCTCCCGGTGCAGATCACCAGGGCTGGTTATTTGGTGGGCCTGTGCTTCCCACTCCCTCCCCACTCTGAATCCTCTCCTCCTGCCGGTCCGCTGGGGTGGGGGAGTGCTCGGGTCCCGCCGGGTTATGGCTTTGTATCTTACCCACTTTGTGAGGCACTGAGTTCTCGCAGGTGTGGCTATAGCCTGGTTGTTGTTCTGGATCTTCTGGTCTCTTTTTTAGGAATAGTTGTATTTGTTGTATTTTCAGAAATATATATGGTTTTGGGAGGAGATTTCCACCGCCCTGCTCACGCTGCCATCTTCCCAGAAGTAGTTATACTAATTTTTATTTCTACCAGCAGTATACTAAAGTGACTTCTCAGTGCTTATCACCTTGATTTTCAAAATGGATAGGCATGTTTGTTTTCCAAAAGTACTAACTACAGTCCCTTTTTCAGGAAGTGGAAATGATGAAAGCCGCATACCGGAAAGAACTAGAAAAAAACAGAAGCCATGTTCTCCAGCAGAATCAGAGGCTGGATACCTCCCAAAAACGGATTTTGGAACTGGAATCCCATCTGGCCAAGAAGGACCACCTTCTCTTGGAACAGAAGAAATACTTGGAGGATGTCAAACTCCAGGCAAGGTAACTTTCATCGGGAAAGGGTTTTGTGGTGATGTGTGTCAGTAAGTGGGTGTTCTTTATTCTGGGTGGTGTATATCTTTCAGGGGACAGCTGCAGGCTGCAGAGAGCAGGTATGAGGCTCAGAAAAGGATCACCCAAGTGTTTGAATTGGAGATCTTAGATTTGTATGGCCGTTTGGAGAAAGATGGCCTCCTGAGAAAACTTGAAGAAGAAAAAACAGAAGCAGCTGAAGTGGCAGAAGAAAGGTAGGAGCAAAGGGTTGGCGCCGGTGGCCTTGTCGCTGAGCTGCCATCGGCAGGACAAGGGCTGGGGTGGCACTGGACGCGATCACGGTGTGATTAGTGAGCTGCAGCACTCAGCTCGCCCCCTTTCAGAGAGCCGCACTTGACTTCCCTCCCCTCAGAATGGGCGGAGCTCCCTCCGTGTTCCTTTTCCTTGGCCCCACATCCCTCCATAGGAACCGTCCGTGCATGGATTACGCTCTGGTACCCCTAGTTGTGGCTTATTCTCTTGATGAGATGTCACGCCTGAGTCCTCTATTACAAAACAGGGGGTGGGCTGGCAGAGTTCAAGGTCACAGTAAGGGCGCGACAGGGTAATCCCCCACGTCCCAGATGGTCGCTGCAGTCACCAACCCCCTTTCCCCTCCCTGGATTTCTTACAGGCTTGACTGTTGTAATGACGGCTGCTCGCATTCTGTAATAGGGCACAACGAAGAAGCATCTGGCCACAACGGTGAGACCGAGGCCCCCAGACCTGGCTTTGCCCGGGGCAGCAGTGGGAGTAGAGGAGGTGGAGGCAGCTGCAGCAGTGAGCTTTCTGTCCCAGAGAAAGCCTCGAACCAGAGGGCAGGCCCCTTGGGCAGTCGGTGGGAAGCTACCATGGGAGAGCCCTCTGCCAGCATCCCTGTGACTGTGGGCTCACTGCCCAGTTCAAAGAGCTTCCTGGGCATGAAGGCTCGAGAGCTGTTCCGTAATAAGAGTGAGAGCCAGTGTGATGAGGACAGTGTGGCCATCAGTAGCCTTTCTGAGACCCTGAAGACAGAACTGGGCAAAGACTTGGGTGCAGAAGCCAAGACTCCCCTGAACCTGGATGGCCCACACCCATCTCCCCCAAGCCCGGACAGTGTTGGACAGTTTCGTATCATGGACTACAATGAGACTCAGCACGAAAAGAGCTAGGATGACGGTCAATCAGTGTTACCTTGCATATTGCTGGTATAGAACAGGAGGTGTGATGCACGTTTCAAAGCTTTCCTGTTTCCAGGGTCTGAGTGGCTGGAGGTCCTTCTGACAGTTGGCGGAACGCAGAACGGTTTTTCAGTTTGGTATCAAGATGCCTCTTAACCTTCCCTCTCCCCACCCCCAAACCTCTCTTTTATTTACCTAGCAGCGTGTCCTAATCCAAGGGCCAGTTTGTGTTCCTCAGTAGCTTTATTTTCTCCCTTTCCCCAAAATGGTTGCATCCTTTGAACCTGTGCAATATGAGGCCAAATTTAATCTTTGAGTCTAACACATCACTCGCTCCTTTCCTAAAGCTCAGATAACTGAGCTAGCTGTCTGTTGGCCCAGGTAAATTGGTGGTGGTGCAGGTAAGTCCGTTTTTGTCCCTTCTCAGGAGGACAGCATGAGCAGCTGACCATCTTCATGTGAAAGCTTTTACGGGAGACTTTTTCTCTGCTTTTGGTTCTGAAGTTCAGCGTCTAAAGCAGCAGATCTAGAAAAACAATGGTGTATTCACCCTTACATTCTTTTGAATTCCTAGAAAGTTCTGTGTTTCAACAAATATCTGTTGGTTGAAAAGTCTGGAGTTGGCACTGTGGAGACCATACTCCCCTTTGTGAACGTCCTGTCCCTCCTTCCCCACTACCTCTTATTTATTTGCCATTTGCTCGAAAGCTGGTACTGTTCTGACCACAGGTTGGGCTGCGGGTGGTAAAACCTGCCCTCTTGAGCAGTTGCCCAGTAAGCACTTGTGATGAGGAGCTGCCCCTCCAGGCAGGGCTGAGCTTGCTGAGCCTCGTGGTGAAACCCCCCCCAATCTCCCTGCCTCCCTTTGTGTCTCTCATGCCTGTTGTTTATGTCAGCTGCTTTGTGGCGCTGCAGCAGAAAGGCTCTGAAGGCCCAGAGAGTTTCTTCACAGTTCGTGTGACCATGTTTCTCAGGCTGTTCGAGGTGCCTCCCTGTAGGAGTTTCTAGGGCACCGCAAAGGTAACAGCATCTTCACACCATTCTCACTTTCAGGGGCCAACTGTCGAGGGAGCTTGCTGCTGCTACCCTCCATGTTCGTGACGGCAGAGCACCTTAGAGCCGTCCTGGGGAGGGTTGACAAAGGTCGACTGCTGTGGATCTCCTGGGCTGCCCGCACATGCGCAGGAGGGGGTGCAGTCAGAACACTGGTGGTGGTGGAGCACCTGGACTCAGCACATGCTCCCGAAATCAGTGCGAGATGCCCAAGAACTGTTGCCTGATCTTCCAGCTGAGGCAAGGGGGATGCGTGGAAAGAGCTGAGGAATCTGCTGTTTTATTCTTTTAGTTAAAACTTTTAGTTGAAAGGGTTCAGCCATGAAGAGAGAAAAGGCAAACAGTAATGGTACGAAATCTTACTGCATGTGGAAGCTTTCAGCACGTGAGGGTAAAAGTCTCTTGTTTTAGTGTGGAATGAGTAGTCTAGCATCCCTACCCCAGGGGGCTGGGTAACAAGAGACTCTGTCACCATGGCTGTACTGGCAGGAGGCCTCCTGGGGACGGGCTTTTCAGTTGTGACTGATCCGCAGCCTGAGGGGCGTACATACGTCCCTGGCCGCGCTCAGCCCAGCACTGCATTGGCTGCTGCTGCTGGGGTCCCATGTGGAGTGTTAGTGACACACATGGTTAATTCAGCCTCGTCTAAAGGAAAGCTTAAAACTGAATATGTTCTCGTTTCCGAATCCAGTTTTAGCAGAGGAAAACACAAGCAAGTTCAGAAAGGAAAACTTAATACAGGGTAACTACTGCAGCTGGTTCAAAATGCTTAACCCCCCCTCCCCAAGCCCAAGAGATCTGTGCCACAGAACAAAGATAACCAGGCGCTTAAATCAAAGCCTTTTCTCTAACTAGCAAAGGCAAGGAAGCCAATGTGAAGGAAGAAAAACATTTAAAAAATTTTTTCAATGGGCGGATTGTACAAGTACAGGGAAGGAGGAGGCAGTGTGGTTAAGTGGATGGAGGCCCGTGCTGGCGCTCTGCAGGCAGCTCTCTGGGCCCTGGGCACATTCCTGCGGCCTGGGCGTCTGTTTGCTCAGCTTTACAACCACGGCTGGTCCAGAAGAGCTGCACCCAGCTTCCTCTGGATTCTAGAAGCCATCGGTTTAATCAGTCAGGGCTGGTAGATTAAGGCCTGGAGTCATGTTGAAGTTACCAATCTAAAAATGGAGGCTTTTGTGTTGTAAAGATCTCAAGTCAATAGTAAGGTTTGGTTTGGTTTTAAAATGATAAACCTGCCAAGGGTCAGCAGGTCACTTGATCACATGGCAGCAAGTATTGTCCGGATGGAACCGTGGTGGAAGGGAGCTCCCAAGAGAGAATTCAGGCCTGGGAACTGGCAGGGGATCAGTGCTGGGGCCAAGCTGGCTTGGGGCTGAGGAAGTGGCATGGAGCTTATGGGCGCTGGCCCTGCCCACAGTCTCTCTTGAGCAGGCTTGCCTGCCTCAGAGCTGTTTGGCCAAAGTGCGTGACCTACTCTGACCACCCCCCCTGACACCAACTGGGGTCACAGCAGATTGGAGTCTGCTTGTTGGGCAGCATGAAATTTGTTTTTAAAAGGAGCACCACAGTACCATTGGCGGGGGGGTGGGGGTGGGGAAGGGGAGCATGGAGGTGACAGCATGGGCTCTGCAGGGAAGATGAGTGTCTGAAGCTACTCTAGGAAATAAGCACATGGATCTTCCAGACAGGACTTAATGGATTTTTAAAAAGCTTTTGACAAGGTTCTGCCATAAAGTTTACAAGAGTTGTTAGTATGGGGTTGGAAAAAATAGCTGGTCACGAATAAGGAAACGGACTGAAATCCAAAGGTAGGAGATGAAGGTCATTCCTTGGGTCAGGAGGTTTTAACGGTCTCTCTGGAGGTGAGTGCTGGACCAGCCTCATAAGGCAGGTGCCTAGATGTGCCTCCTTGGGTTCGTCCCCAGACTGTTTCAGAGAAGCTACCTGACCTTTGGGATGAGCTGTGGAAGGTTCTTAGTAGGCTTCATGAGTGGAGAGAGAAGGGACAGGTAAGCTACTTTGTGAGCCAGAACATATGTACTGTGTTTAGGGGGAAATCGTCCAAACTCTTCTTAAAAGTAACTGTGACAATCCAGGAGAAGGTCCTGGAAACCTCTGACAAGAGAAAATTAACCCACCAGGCCACCGTGGCCGAAGAGCTGCACATCAGAGCGACAGGAAACAGCACTCCAGACCCCGGGCCAGGCTCGCTGCAACAGCATGTGGGGTTTCTGGTGGTTTTGTCAAGAAACCAGTTGTAGAAGAGGATGCACATGCTGATCATGGCAAGGAGAGGATCTCTGTGAGCTGGACCAGAGGTTCAGACATACAGTTAAGAATTTAAAAAATGGTGTTTCTATGTAGAAAGTATGACATATGCTGTGACTGGCCAATGTGAATTTTCACTGAATACTAGAACATGCCACCTGAAGTCAGAAGGAAATGACTGAAGAACAAATGAAAGTGCCGTGTGAAGCTGCATAGTCTCTCTCACTGAGAGCACTGAGAAGTGGTAGAAAGTGTGGACAGGTTTTAAAGAGGGTTTGGGCCAGAGGGAAGGCTTAGTCCAGAACTGCAGTCAAGGCAGAGTGTCGCCACCTTCTGCAGATACTTTCAGAAAGTCCTCTCTCCGGAACAACCCTTGGAAAATCTGTCTCACCCAGGAGTGTGTGTCTCACTTGGGGAAGAAAGCTGTCTTTTATGGAATGGCCCAAATCAGCACACCTTACTCTGCTACATTTTCACTTTTTAAGGTACATGCTTTAAAGTCAACCAGCAGTGGGTGTTAGAAAACGTATCCAGTCTGAAGATGTTTGTGTATTTGTTTACATCCAGAATTCTGTGACGTGTGTCCCTGCCCTCCTCCCCAAGACCTCTGCAAAGGAATTGATTGCACTTGATTAAGCTTCTCTCTATAGGTGAAAGAGCAAGTTTAGGTTGGGGCCTGGCCTCTAGGCTGCTTCTGTGACCCTTGTCCCCATGTAGCTTGTCCCCATACAACAGAGGAGAGTAGTGTTTCCGTCTTTTCCATGCTGTCCTCCAGTCTGTATATATTTACCTGAGAGAAGAGTGGCTATAGCCCCAAGGGAGACCTGCCTGGTATAGTTGAGCACCTGTGTCCACCACTTTTCTGGCCCTCAGAGTTGGTGAAGGCCGAGGAGCTTTTCCCACTCTTCCCTTCCCAGCGCCACAAAATGATCCATCCTCTGGGATTAGTAGGCTAGTTGAACATTTGCAGTCTTTTAGGGGAGACTCCTGAGAGTCTGAGACCCCCCCAGACCGACCTGTCCTCCCCTTTAACCCAGCAGGAGGGTACGGTGCTGCTCTGCAGCAGTTATGTGGGCTTATCAAAGAGGCAGCCAGGCATTTTGCACTGGGAAGAATCAAGTGATCACTTTTCAGGAGACTTGTATGGACCATAGGAATATACTGCAGAGGGACAGATTGTGCTGAGATGTGATCTAGTTTTGTAATTCAATCATGGATAACCATATGTGGCTAATTTGCAGTTTAAAGAGGTCTCATCACTGAAAATCAAAAATTTCTTAACTGCTTTCAGTTAAATTTAAGAAAGTCATCTCTTGTCAAAGGTTTAAACTTTCCTGCCTCGATCTTAAAAGCATGTCAAACAATCCACACCAGATGGCCATAAACGTGAACTGCAAGAGAAAATGGTACAATCTTAGTGAATGGGAATTGGAGTCAAAAGGGTTTGCTGTCCTTAGAATGTTCTAAAATGTCAAGGCAGTTGCTTGTGTTTAACTGTGAACAAATAAAAATTTATTGTTTTGCACTACTCTGCCATGTTGACAGGAAGTGACTTGCGCCAGCCTCTGAGGGGGCTTATGGACAAAGGAGGTACTAGTCCAAAGATGCAAAAGCCTCGGGGTCTGGACTTGTTGGTTACTTTGGGTGACTGGCAGAGGATGCTAACAAGTATAATTCGGCTTTAGTCTCTGTAGGACCCTTTTGTTCCAATAGCCGCAACTGACTTCAAATCCATGCCCTTCCCCCAAAGAGTGGCATGGTGGCATGGCAGGATGGTGTGAGCCATCCTTACCAGAAAGCTCTCAAAACCAGGCGGCCTGATGAGTGCACACCGTCCAGCCCTGCTTTCGTCACGCACCCTGGTCCTAGCGGGTGGCAGGCATACGGGGCTAACAGCCCACTTGGTGGAGCCCAGGTGATACGGAAGTTGTCAAGAGCTTACTGCCTCTGAGCCTTGCAGGTTGTGTTTTGTGAGTGTGTGAAGGAAAAGGAGCAGCTTGCCTCCACCATCTTCCATGTGCTGTCAGGTGTTTGGAAGGAGGTGGGAGACTACCTTCCAATGATTGCTAGACCGCCCCCGGCCTTAACCTTCTCTTGCCTGGGACAGTGATGAAGAACTCCATTTGCAGTATGGTTTGGAATTGCTCACCTCTGCCCCACTGCCCCTGGAAGTCGGTGTGTTCTGCCCATTTTAATGGCAGGGGCAATTCCTTTGAGACAGACTTGGACATGGCAGTTTTCAGTTTTGTCTGGAAAATTCAGATGTTCTTGTCTGAAAAGGTTCTATACAAGGAGTCACCGTGCTGGCCTTCTGTCGGTTTTTGGCATGAATCTCAAAAGCAACTCTCATGGGAGCTGAATACTCCTTTTGTTGAGGCTGCTCTTTGCTAGTGGTCTTGCTTGGGAGGCTAACTGCCCAACGTCCTCTGATGTCTTAGGATAAATTCAAGGGATAAATCCCAGGAAACCAAGCCAGGCAGAGAGGTAGTAGGACACTTTTTATTCTTGACAGTTGCCCTCGAGGAAGCAAGAATACAGAAGCTAAGTTGCCCCCTGTGAAGGGAAAAACCAAAAGTCAGACAGTTCTTCTGGCAAGCTGAAAAGCCAGCAATGCATTTTACAAAGTCTGGGTCTCCATTGCGCTGTGAACACCAGATAACTGTCCTTGCACAGGAGCCCCAGAAGCAGAGTCCTCCCAGCTTCTCTTCTGGTCTCCCTCTCCCAAGTAAAGGAGAGCAAACGGCGGATTTGTCCTCCTTTGGGCTTTGCTCCAGAGACCCGGTCACGTGGTGCCAACCCTGGGCATCCCGGGCAGAGGGAGTGGCCCTGCCTGGCAGAGCTGCACCCTGCCTACTGTTGCCACCGTGGTGGGCAAGGAGCTGTGTGGTCTCCTCCAGCTTTGTGGCTTGGCCAGGAAAGCTGGACCCGCTGTGGACTGCCCGTAGGCTGGTGGGTGGGTGTGCTCGGAGGCCCAGGTGGGGCAGTCAGTGCCCTAGCGCCTTCCCAGGTACAGGGCCTGACCCTCAGGGGAGGGAAGGTAGGAGGGAGAGGGGGAGAGAGCTCCTCATAATCTATCATAAGGCAGTTCCCTTTGGGGTTACTAAGCAGCAGGGACGGTGGGTGGCAGTGAAAATGGATCACCAGCGGAAACCAAGTCACAAAGTGCCCTGTGCAATCGAGCAGGTCTCAGCTTTGAGTTAGAGTTTCCAACCAGATGGTCTCCAGGGAGGCTTAGAACATCCTTTGTCTTTCCCGCTAGGTTTGAGACTGTCCTTTTTAAGTTGCCTACACTTGTGTTTTCTTAAGCAAGGCTGGGTGCCTGTGGTCTGGGAAGGATGAGAGGTGGCCCCGGTGGCCTCCTGGCCCATCTGGGGCTCACTCACGTGCTGTAGCACTTTGCAGGGCAGCTTCTCCGAATGGGTGATCCACTCTTTCATTATGTCTAGGATGATGGGGATGAGGCTGACTACACCTCCGTAGTGGTTCCTGGCCTCATCACAGCTGAGGTGGTTGACCACGTCATGTGGATATCTGCGGGGTGGCAAGAGGGACCCACCAGGGTCCAGACCTTGGCAGAGGTTTTTAACCCTGACTGCACATCAGAATCCCCTGGGGAGGCTTTAGAATTGTGCATGTACCATGCCAGGCTCTCTCTCCTACACATTGGGGTTTAGAAGGCTTGGGGGGGCCAGAGCCTCAGGTAAACCTAGTATGAATGGCAGATGCTGTGGACCACTCACCTGCCTGTGATTTGTACAAACCTGGGCTGGGCTGTGGAAACCTGCTTTAATCATTCTAATGCATGCTGGTGAGTCCTCTGACCCTTCTCACCCTAACACCTAGAGTAAGAATTTGGTACTTGGCACTGTGGATTCCCCAGGGCCCAGGATTAAGGAGCCACACTGGTGGTGCTGACACCCATGGGAACAGGCTTCAGACGTCCTGCTGCTTTATGGGCTTTGGGAAACAACTGCTGTATGACTCCCTTCCCTTTGCCTGGCTATTCAGTGAGAGGGTTTATGTCCTGACTGTATCTGGCATCTCAGAATCCCTGGGTTTCAAAATGCAGGCAAGGCGCCTCTCTCTGCCAGATCGTTGGGTCAGAGTCACCCCAGTGCCTCAGTGGGCCTAGTATTCCCACCTGGGGAGATTTAAGCAGTAGCCACATGAGTCATCTGTTCAGACTTACCTGCCCTCTTTCTCCAGGACCCCTCCTCTCCTGTCCCTGCCCCCTCCCCACATGCACACGCTGGGGCCTTAAGAACAGGACCAGAGGGAGACTTACTTGGCTCTAAGACTACTTAAGTCATTGCTTTGGCTAACAAGGGCTTTGCATTTCTCTAGGAGGTTGTTGGTGACCGGGGTGCCGGAGTGCAGGGCTTCAAAGCGCTGGCAGAGCTTGCTCAGCTCCGTGCAGATGTCCAGGAACAGGAGCAGAATGCGCCGGTCTGTGGAGTTGTTGCAGTGGTGCTCCATGTAGCTCTGCACCTGCGAAGGCCAGTGTGGTGTGAGCTGAGGAGGCCCCAGCCCAGACCTTGGCTGGTTTGGGGGCAAACCCCCAGGAGCATTCACCCTGTTCCTCCTAGCTTCCCTGAGTCACAAAGAAATGCCAGCAATGTCTAAGCATCTGAACGCAGACTGCTATCTATACAGAGCAAAAGTCAGCGAGTGTCCGGGGACTGTGCCCCGTGCCCCTCTTGGGCCCAATCTCACTCCATCCTCACCTACGCCCTACACAATGGGTGCCTTTTTAAGTACTTGTTTTACAGATGGACACCAGAGGCTCGGAGGCGTGAAGCAGTGCTGCCGAGGCACCGCTGGAAGGGGCGAGGCTGGGTCTCACCACCAGCTTCACGGCTCTGGGCCTCACTCCTCCTGCTCCCCGTGCCTCTAAGCTGACTCCTGAAGCAGAGGGCTGGTGTCTTGCCATAGTCCCTCTTAGAGGACCTGCTCAGAACTGCTGGGTTGGGCCACCCAGACTGAAGAGCAAACAGAAGGAACTAGAATTCTTGGCAGTTTGTTGTCCTGTGTTTCCAAGGCAGAGAAACCAGGATGAGGGCAGCTGGGGTCAGTGGTTATCCACGTGAGAAGCAAATGTAGACAAAAATGCCTCACACCATAGACAAAGATCAACTCTAGGAGGATGAGGAATTCTGGCACCCAAAACAAACTGACCCTCCCATGGGGACGTGTTTCAGCCACGAGTATAGAGGACCTTTCTTACACAAATCATAAAAGGGGCTAAGGATGGTGAGGCAGCTCACCTACTCTCCACTCCTTTTCCTAGGGGGACAGGGGAAGTTCCCTTCTGGGTCAGGGCTCTTTCTCTCCAGAGGAACCCTGGGGCCGCCCAGTCCCCAGTCAGAGGTCGGGCAAGGGCAGAGGCCTGACCTTGTGCTGGGACAAACCCACTCAGGTCCAGGCAGGATTAACTGACCTATTTCAAGGTCAAATGGTTTTCCTCTGCCCCGCGATCCGATGAAAGAGGGCATCAGCCACCTCCCCCAGTCTGAGGCCAAACCAGGGTTTCCCGCTGCTTCAGTTGCCTTTTGGTTGCTGGGTGTGTCTTCCCAAACCACCTGAAGTGGTTCTTTCCCAAGCATGTAGCTTTGTAAGCGGGAAGAGGTTCTTGACACCCACTGCACACACTTGCCCGGCACCCGTGGTGGATGAGGAGCCTGTACTGTGATGCAGCTAAAACAAAGCAGTCACTGGACTGCCTGCCGTGTGTGCAGATCACCTGCTGGTACCTCTGGTCCTGGGAGGGCAGGGTGAGGGCTAAGAGGCTCCACTTAAGATGGACAGTCAAAATGGGGGGCTCTGGTACCCAGAGCCTTCTTGGGTCTAAGAGAAGAAGTCTGCTCCCTTGTGCACAGGAGGGGATGGGGCCACTCAGCACGGGTGTAGATTCTGAGCAAAGGTGGGGGTGGGTATCAGCTGCTCCTTCCTGATACTGAAACGTGTCTAGTGCCTGTGAGCCTTTGGGGGATAGGCTCAGAAGGATTCAGACAGTTTACTTTCAAATAGTTCAGGGTAAAGCGTACATGTCTTGGGGGAGAGTACAGACCTGGCTAACTATTGCAAATTTGTGTATCTAGGTGAAGGTCACATGGCTGTTCGTTTTCTGTAGGTTTAAAAATTTTCAAGTTAAAAAATTGTGAGGAATTTTTACAAAAATTAGAAAAAAATGTTTTTGAAGGATGCTGCCAACAAGGGTTGCTGTTCTCCGTGGCCCCGTGTGCTTCTAAGCAGCTCTGAGCCCTGGTCCCCACACCCACTCCACCCCGGAAGTGGCTGGCCTTCGCCAGGACGACCCCTTCGCAGGCAGCATCTTTGCAGTCAGAGAAAGTCTGCCTAGGTGCATGTTCCTAATGCACTGAGCCTCGAGCTCCTTGCTTCCTAGAAAGCTCATTTGGTCTTGAAGTCTCCCAGTCTGCAGAGCAAACTTGGCCAGCAGCTAACCCACAAGGAGACATGGGCCAAACGGAAACGTCTGCCATGGAGTTGAGCCGAGCCGGGGGCTTGGCATGCTATGGTTTCTCAAACCCCAGTGGACTGACGGCTGGGACCATCTGTGCCTGTTCACATCGATCCTGGCACTTAGCCTGGGCCTGGCTGGGCATCTGCTGTGCTCATGTCCTTAAATCTGAAAACAGCCCTATGAGGTGTGCTGTTCTCAGTTGTCAGATGAGGAAACTGAAGTCTCATTTCCTGTGTTATTCCCACACATGGCTTGGGAGGGAATGGCTCACCCTACCAGCTAGAAACCAAGCCCCTTTCCTGCACAAACATGCGTGCCCTCCCCGGGCCTCAGAGTTTGATCTTTGGAGCAAGGGGACTGGGATGGTGTCCCAGCAGAATGTCTGGGTCTGGTGTCTTCCCGAGACCCTGGCCCCCACCCGCCAGCCCCGAGTGGGCCCCACCTGTTCGATGCTGGAGATGGGCCGGATCTTGTTGTGGGCATTCTCCCGGGAGTGCTCCAGCGCAGTGATGAACGTGAACTGCTGCTGCTGGAAGAGCTTGTACTTCTGCTCAACCTTCCGCAGGGCCTCCTTCACCTCGTTCATCGTCTTCCTCTGTGGGCAGGTCCGGGAGGAGAGGTTGCTATGGGGAGGGAGAGGACAGCCATGAGGTCCTGGGCCAGGCCTTGGGACCAGCTTTGCAGCCAGAGAGGATGTCCGCAGCCCCTCCCGTTGGCAGGCTGCGCACATGCTCAAGACCCCTGGCTGTCCATGGCAGAGCAGAGCCTGATCCCCAGCCATTCACCCTCCGGGGATATGTTCTTTGCCATGAAATGTGACTTCCCTCAACTGTGGACAAGAATTCCTCTGGTCCTAAGTTTCTCCAGATTGTGGTTACACACACACACACACACACACACACACACACACACACACTGGTCCTAAGTTTCTCCAGATTGTGGTTACACACACACACACACACACACACACTGGTCCTAAGTTTCTCCAGATAGTGGTTACACACACACACACACACACACACACACACACACACACACACACACACACACACACACACACACACACACACACACACTGGTCCTAAGTTTCTCCAGATTGTGGTTACACACACACAGTAGGAAAGTTTAGGAGCTCTTTCCCATAGGGCGCTGGACTGTCTGGTCTAAGCAGATGCAGTTTCCCGGTTCTGGGCTTGGGCAGGAGGCCTGATCAGAGGTTTGCCCATTCCCAGGGGTAGGCTGCTGGCAACTCTTCCCTGCCTTCTATGTTAATTGCAGGAATGACCCTGATTAGAAACATTAATGCTGCGGGAGTGTCTCTTGGAGCCTCACAGACTGTCTCTGGTGTGATCTAGGCAGCCCACAACACGTTTAGAATCTCCTCTGTGATCAGAAAAGGCTGTGGGTTCTGCCCTCCATGACATCACAGTTTTGCTGAGCACATGCAAAACGCTCCAGGGCACACATTTGTGGAATGTTAGAGCTGGAAGGGACCTCAGCAGATCAACTCCCCTTAATTTCTGGGGGAAATTGAGGCCCAGGGTATCACAGCAAACTTGGCCAGAGACACCCCTAGGTCCCAGGCTTCCTGATGTCTAACCAGCATCCTCAAAGGTGCCACAGCCAGCCGCCCCTCTACCATGAGGCACCAGGGCTCACTGAGCCCAGCCTTGGACATGCCCTGCCTGACGGGGTGTCAGGGGAGGCTGCACCCGAGCTAGGTTCCAAGCAAGATGCTGCAGGCAGAAGGTGCCATATCACATGACAAGCACAGGTGGGACGGACACATTCCAGGCTTCTGGGCAGGCCCCAGGTGGAGAGAAGGAAGAACAGATTGGTGCAGAGGCCTTTCTTTCTGCTGTGTCTGCCTCAGCATTCTGAGTCCAAAGCAGGGCTGAAGCCAGGATAGGCATCTCAAGAGGAGATGGCACTGGCGGGGCGAAAGGAAACGCAAGGAGGATAGACCAGAAGATGACCTCCATGTGATGGGAGGGGTAAGGCAGAGAAGGTGGGGAGGGCTGGGGAGATGGAGCCCCAGTCTTGGGCTGGGAGCTGAAACACAGATTGCAATAAAGGAGCTGCACCCCAAGGGACCCCGACAATCAGGCCCCATACACCAAGTGGGTCTACGGTAAATATAATGGAGCACAGTTCAGCGGCTGCGCCCTGAGACCACCCGGGGAGACACAGGGCCTGTTTGCCAACAGAGCAGCTGCAGCTCCACTGGGTGTGGCCTGGTCCAGGGCCAGGCAGGGCAGCTCAGCCTCTTCCTCACTCGGCACCCCCTGCAGTGGGCAATCTGGGAATGGGAGCTGGGGTTATGGGGGTGCAACAGAGCCAATTGTTGGCTGAACACCTGCCTTAGCGCAGGGGAGGCACTCACCTTCTTGCAAAATCTAAGGGATGCCAGAAAATTCAGCCATCAAAATAGGTAAAAATTTTAACACACCATTTTAAAAAGTGAAAGTTAACACCAAAAACACAAAATCAGAATTTTAAATAGGACAGGGTACAGCATTGTGCCTTCTCACATTGGAGCCTGATACAAAAGGAAAAAGTAATACTCAGCATGTATTTATTTAAATTTTGGCTATTTTATTCTAAATGGATTTTGCATTTTGATTTTTAAAATTAATTGCATTAAAATATTATTCCTCTCGATTATTGTCCCCCTTAACATTGTGCACCAGTGCAACTGCCTCACCCTCTTTCAGGCCCAGGGCTTACAAATGACTCAGGAGTGGGAGACCTAGAAAAGTCAGAGCCCGGCATATAGGTGGGTTTTGGGGGCTGGGGGTTACTTTTAGTCGGGCTCCCCCATAATGCTCAGAGCTGTGGTTAGTGGTTAAGAACTCAAGCTCTGCAGCCACACAGTCCAGGGTTGAAATCGGGTTCTACCACTTCTTGCCGGCCTTGGGCTGAGCCTCAGTGCCCTAATATGCTGTGCCAGGAGAGATTAGAGCGTCAGCCTCCCAGCCTTGGGGTGAGCACTGCATGGCAAGCAGCCCTAAGGTGTGGATCCTAGAGTGTGGAAGGCAGTGCCACGGCGACTAAATCATACAGTGGGCATGGTGTGCACTCCGAAGAGGCAGAGGCTGCTGAGGAATTGACCCGGACGAGGGGTGGTTTGAGAAGGGAGGCTTTGGGAGGTGGTGCAGAAGGCGGCAGTGGACAGGGTGAGGCTGAGGGACCCTGAGTCAGGCAAAGCTGAGAAGCATGAAGGCCAAAGGGCGTAAGAGGCACTTCATGCATTCATTCATTTGTTCATTCATTCATTCTGCAGCACCTACCATGTGCCTGACACTATTCTGGATGCTGGGCTATACACAGCGTTGAACAAAATAGCCAAGATCCCCTACCCTGTGGGAACCTATCTTTTAGAGTGGGAGGCAGACAGCAAGGATAGGTCAATGAGCAGTATTTCAGACAAGGGCACTGCTACAGAGAAAATGAAGCAGGGAAGTCGGATGGGAACATGGACATGAAGGGCTACTCAGTCTGCAAGAGGTGCATTTGGGTGAGCAGGGGGTGGGGTCAGCACCAACTAGAGCTGTGCTCAGGCTTCAGCGAGATCTGAACAGCCCAGTCCCCCGAAGAATAGCAGATTACTCAATGGGGCTCTAGGAAAGCCCTGTACATGCCGTATTTCAAGTCCTCACCACAGCCCTGTGAACACGGTACCGCTATTATCCCACATGACAATGACAAAGCCAAGGTCACACAGCTAGGAAGTGAGCAAGCCAGGATCTCCTACTCAGCTCTGCCTGGCTTCACAAAGTCTGGGCTCTTAACTTGGGTATCTCCTGCCTTTCCTCCATGATGGTCCACAGAGACAAACATGCCAGGCATCAGATTGTAGCTGGGGGTCAGGGATGAGGACGGATACCAAGGACCTGAAGAGCTTCCTGAGCCCTCCTGGGGTCATGCACTAGCTGGACTCCTGGGCCTTGTTTCCACGCCCATTGAAACTGCTCAAGGTTCTCGATTACAGAGCATGAATTCTGGCATTCAGGGGGCTGCCCTGTATGCCTGGTTCCCTGCTACCTTTCTGGGGCTTCTTGGGGCTGCCAAGTTCTCCAGGGATACTGCACTACCTCAGCTGCTGGCCTCAAGAGTCCCTGAGAGCAAAACTGACTTAGTTCTTAATCCTAGCGATTTGTGATATGCATGCCAGAAATGTTGTGAGGAGAGCTGTAATAAGCTATCCAAAGTGATCGTCCCTTGAACGAGAGTCACTGCAGCCAAATTAATCTGGATGAAAGGCACAGGGTGCAGGCACTTCCCGATCTGGGGGTGGAGGAAGGAAAAAATGATTACCCAATAGATTTTAGGCTTTAATTGATTTGTATTTTTCCAGGCTGCTAAGGAAGACTAAATCGTGGTATGAAAAATGCCTAGGGCTTAAAATAAATGAGGAGAAAAGCAAGTCATGTCAGAGATGTCCAGGAAGCAAACTGAACCTCTCCAGTGCTAACTGCAGGCTTGGTTGTTGTGTTCTTTGTTCAGGGGAAGGCAGCCTCCTTTTCTT